>LOND01001260.1:99538-110136 GCA_014220965.1 Paragonimus kellicotti | reverse complement strand
CTTGTTTAACGTCGCCTATTTCAATTATGAATGCTAATGAAAGCAACCCGAACGGATTACACGTAACGTAGATATTTAAACAATAATTAATGAAGCTTGATTAAGAAAAAGGATATAATGAAACGCATTTACAAAGTTTTCTAACTAAATTGTGACTGACCACAGACCGCAAACAATACAACACTGCCGCACTCACCACGCACGAAATAAACGAAACTGAAGACTAGCGTTCGATGGAGGCACGGATTAAAACAAACGTACACAAAATGGCAGTATTCGTGAACGGGTGTGGATATAAGGTTGTGACAATGAAAATATGTTTAAGAAAATTTTATAATTCGTTTAACTACCACAATGAGCGTGGTCAATAGCAGTTATTATTCCCATCGGATTGGCTTATTTCGTGGCCAACCGTTGGCCAGATGTTGGCCAACACCTCGGAGTCGGCCATGTGTTTGCTAGTAGCACACTGGAACACTCAGCCGTTCCCTGAGTGATCTTTGAGTGTTCCTTTTGGATCACTCACCGAAATGAGATAAATATGTAACTTTCGCCAGCAATACTGCTTATAAAAATAACAGAAACTGTTTTCTTTTTCGAAAACTTATTTTACCACCAAAATCGCTCGTGTTGAATTTGTTTAATTGAACCACTTTGCATGAATTTGCGGGGCGCCAAGCGAATAATTTCAGCCATCTTGTTTCCTTTGTCATGTCTGAAATGAGCGGTAAGGCGTCAAATAAGCCGCGAGGTTGTTCACGTGCGCACGTTTACCGTTTGGCTAAATTAGCTAGTAAAGAACGTTTCCGGAAGCAACCTTAAAAAGCCGACAACTGATGTTGTTGAGACGGCTCAGACAAATCCTCCCGTTCTGCAGCATTATCTAGGTAAGTAACTGCTGCGATGTTAATTAACGTTCGTAGACGACAGTTCCCTTGATACCATCCCGTGTTTCACGGAAATTGTTGAGGAAGTTTTGTCTGCAGATGCAAGGTCCTCGAGTTCCATTCTGCAGCCTTCAACTTCCGCAGTCATTCCAGCAGTGATCACAGCGGACCCTTCTACGGTACAGGATGCAGGTAGGTAATGATGTAACTAAACACTATTACGGTTATCATTTCAGACAACGATGTAATTGCTACTCGCGAGGAGAAGAGGACATCCACGGAAATAGTTCGCACCATCGCTGTTGAGGCTCGAATGTCTTTGAAAGCCGTCGGCGTTATGCTCTGTCACTTGAGAAAGATACTGCCTGAGTTGCCGTTGGATGCACGTACTTTGTTGAGAACACCACGGGAGTGTGCTTCTACGTTCACCGAGGGTGGGGAGTATGTTCATTCCCGTTTGAATAATTGCATAAGCCATGCTGTACATGACCGATGGACGGATGACTTGAAGATTCTCCGGCTTCAACTGCACATCGACGGCGTTACCCTTTTCAACAGCTCACGTGCACAATTATGGCCCATACTGGGAAGGTTGACATCCCCCCAACACCTGGCAGAAACCGGGTTTCTGTTGTTTTTAAATGCTGGCATTCATATTGACCTAACCATACTGATATGTATACGCAACATTAATATCCATTAAAACTAAGTAGATGAGTCGTCTGAACTAGGTACGTTTCAAACCTAATGTATGTGAGTTCACCACCAATTGCATAACAAGGACGACTTACGCTAAGGAACCAGTCCAAACTTAGGCCTGTAGGCTCCAGTAACAAAATGCTGTGAGGCCACCGCGGGCCCCACGCGGGCAACGATGGACAGAAGGCGGGCGGACGGCGGGCAGTGACACCACCCTACTAGCACACATTATGGATAAATTAAGGTTTCTTTGCGGTTGTTTTGGGAAATGTCAGAGATGGATTTTTTGACCGGGATTGTACTGTTGTTTTTAAAGTTTAACTCAGGGCAAAATTAGGGATATGAGAAATGGACCAATCAGAGAATTAATGCGTTACGCTCGTTAGGGCCGAGTTAGGGCATGTATCCCAAATCCCTGGGAACTCCCTAAATTATCATCGGATTTTCCCATTAGACCGAATTAGGAATTTGCCCTAATTTATCCCTGATTGTGCTAGATGGGTAGTGTTGGAACCGTTCCAACAGAATAATACCCAGTCTGTAAAAAGGCAGTGAGTACATTCACTATCGGAAACCAATCGACAATGAAAACAAGGACTCAGCGCGTTGACCCTCGTGTATTAGTATCGACCCTGGAAAATAGAGTGTACAGAGAAAGCACGTCAAGCTAGCGAGGCACGGAGCGAGTTGTGTTTTTAGCCCCGGGACGGATATTACAAAAAGGATGGCTTGACTAAAACAAAAGTAGGTAGAAAACCAAAATCATCAAAAATGTACAAGTGAATGCGACTATCAAAAATATCATTTATTATAGTCGTTGCACTAGGCTCTAACGCCAACCCCGCGCAGGCAACGGCGGATAATGGAGGAAATTTCTGAGCAAAGCCTTCTTATCTTTTCCCCATACCGACGATGTTTTTTCGGTATTCATTCCCGCCGCTTTGGAAGCTTCCCAACCCCCCTCAACTAATTTTCAAAAGAAATCCGCGAAAGAAATGAAAATTATATTCTGTCTTTTTACAACTTTTTACATTCGGATCATTTAAATATTTCGGAAATAAGTACGTCCACCAGAACAGTTAAATCCCATTCACCAGCAACCCGATTTCTCCCGTAGCATTCAAGGAAAATCGAAACAGAAAGAATAGACCGAAAAATTAGGTGCAAGATAAAGTTGCAAGGATGAGGTAGAAATAAACAGTTGAGATACAGCAAAAGTGAAACACAGCAATATCACAGCATTCTTTATAGGCCTACTAATGATATCATAAACATTTGATGGTTCATATTAAGTAATCTGGGAATGTCATCCTGGACGTGCGAAAACTACTATATGAACCCTTATAATAATGCAAGTTTTATGAGTGTGTAAGAAATTCAACATCTCCGTAAATAATTGTCGTGAAGCAGAATTAATACAACAACCAGAAAATACGCTTAGTATGCCTTTGTGTGAGGATGTACGTAACAAACCTGACGCATCTACTCTTCGAAGTACACATAAAAACGTCCAGCTTCCTCCGCACCTATCTCACGGATCGCGACAGAGCAGCCATGAGATTGCGGTTAAACAAACATAACTAAATTCGGCGGAAATGATCAGTTTCTAAGTAGAATTAACTGACTTTCACTCATTCCATAATCAATTGGATATGATTATTATTTTTGAAATTTTACTCGTTGCCCACCGAAACCCGCGGGATACCGGCATATCACGACGGGCAGCGTGCTATATGGGTTCGCAAAGTTTGCTATATGTATCTAGTTACCCTCAGTTTTAACTGTAGATATACTGAAAGTATGCATACTTCCAATCTGTGGTGCAGGCTAACCCCGTTTTGCTTGCCTGGTCCGCTGATAATTTTATGTCACTTGTGATGTTGTACAGACTTCGTGTGCAAAGTGCGTTAGATCTAAAAACTATGAACTGCTTGAACATGAACACGAAGCAAAAATGTGATGAAATAAAAGGGACTGACTCACAATAGTTCGTAAAGGTGCGTTGGTTTAGGGTTCCACTACACCGAATGAGATATCCAATGGGTAAAATCTGCCGTGCTGCTCCCAAAGGAATTTGACGTTCAAAACAGCAATAAGTTTGAAAACAGATAAATGAGGAAATCTTCTGAAATGAAAGGCGGATACCCTTAACAACTAACCCTCCAAAGACCTGTTCACAAGCGACACTGAACGCAGAGAGAACGCAGGGCTCGCGACCTTGGAGATGAAATTTTTATTAGTGATAATTGATTCATTCGATTCACATGATTTAAACATCGAGTGTACATGTGAAATTGAGAAAGGTGAAAATTGTGAAGAACAATGAAAATTATGAAGTACAAAATACTTCACAGAAACAAAGGTCATGCATGCTATCAACACAACATTATTTCTGTAATAGGACACCTCCACTCTCTAACTCTCTTTCATCTTTTGGGTAACGGCGTCAAAACTGACATAATACTGTAGTAAAAGCTAAGTGTGAACCACAATTAGAGAGCAAATGCGATGAACCCGGAGCAACGTTGCGCAAATGAACATTATCTCTAAGGGAAATGTGACACGAACATTTTTTGTAGGTTTTCCTTTAAGTGATATGATGGAAGACATTGGTTAGCCTAACTCTTTCGAAATTAAAGCATGAAGGTGTTTTACGAAATGATTTGCGCAATACTGATTATAATCCATCTCCGGAACACTCACTTTGTTCTGGGTATCAGCATACAAGCAAATGATTTCTGTACGCCATACGATTGAATCCAGTATCTCACAGAAATTTGCATGTGTTGGCTAGAAACCTGACGAAATCTCAACAGATCCGGTTGCACACTATTTAATCAAGACACCCAACAAATTTGTCCTGTATAGCCTTTGCAGTTTTGCCCAACTATCATCTTCAAACACAGCTTCCAGTAAATCTCTTTGGAACCGAACCAGTAGATTAGTGTCCATATCGCTGGAACATGTTAGCAGGGTATATCGTTGTCATGGCCGGGATATGTATTCCTGCCACCTAGTTCTGATGAAAGCTTGCGAACATTTAATCCACTAACGTCGTATTGGGCGCAGCCAAATTATTGCATTTCAAAATTTGACATCATTCGTCTTCAGCGCCGCTTATGCTGCAGGATCGCCTCTAATGAGCACACGTTAACTCTTCTGTTACCTCCAATCACTAACTCTGAGATAAGCACACTGCCAAAAGTTGAACTCTCACTTGATTTACACTTGAGGATTCCTATGAGATTTCGGTGAGCCAAAATGGCTATTTCAATCAATTTTCTGGGATTTTTTTCTACCTTTGAATAAAGAACTTGTAAGTAGCCCGTAGTCTATACATTCGCCGACGCCAAAAACTGGATGAGTAATTTGTTTGGTTTCAGCCACACTCATTGACCTGATTACATGTGAATGGATTTTCCATGGCTATACTATATATTCAATGAGCGTTCTTCATTATACCATAAAAACTGTTTGTACCTTTAACTCTAACTATTTTCTAGTCGTTTGTTGAAAAACCGGCCAATCCCCGTTCCTGTCGTTAAACCTCCACCGGAGCAACCGTTCAAACTGTGGACGAGCACACGTCGAGAGCATCTGGCTAACGTCAGTGAGGCCATCGGTATGTCGATGTCACATAAACGCAACAGTGATATGTACATGAGTAGGCCAGCGTTATCTGAACCGAAACTTTGTTTTACACCCTCTTTAAAACGAAGACATCACTGTTAGTGGCTTTTATTCTATAACGCTTGACTCATTAACCGGATTGCGTATTAGCCAATCCGTGTAAAACGGTGCCTCCCCAAAGAGAAACACCTTCCGGAGGACTAAAGTGATGTCTATTTGTAAGCAGAACTGCGGCTTGACATTGGTACATGATCATTACCACTGTACCTCAGTGAGCAATGCAGAAAAGTAAATCAAAATCGTTTAAACAGCTGTTTACGTCTCATCAAGAATGATTCTATCACTTTGAAATAGTATAGACCTATTCAACAGAAGTCATCGTCATAATTATAGACAGCAATACATCAGTGGTCATCGCGAATGCTTAACTGCCACAAAATCACGAATAAAGAAAACAGAAAACATTGTATAGGAAGAAGGAACATGAGAGAAGAAGAGGAAGGAGAGGGGAACTAACTACTGAAAGTAGTTACGTCTATATTTAAACATACAAAATTAAGGTGACCACACTATGTAAGCAAACATCCGAGCTGTATGTAATACCAGATGTCCCCAACCCACACCTATATGTGACGTCAGTGCAGTTATCTTGTAATTATCAAGTATCCCCTCCCAAAAAGGCGGACAGTAAGCAGTACATTTGTCTGTATTATTTCATTCGGCATTCGGCGACCTGAAACAGCACAGTCACACGAGCTGTAGTATTGTAAGATCGACAAACTTTAGACAACAGCCAAAAACAATTATTCTAACCCAGACTGTGTAGATCCACTGAAATCAGTTGACGGACTTTGGTTTGGTGTGAAATTCATTCAGTAAGACCTGTGAAAACGGCCCTCACAAAAGTCCACGTGAAATCGGTCAGGACCAACCCGTACCGTCAGTTCGACTTAGAAGAAAATATTTTGTGTTGAACCGTGCGTATTTTCCAGGTCGGCTAAACAAGCCGTACACTACGTTATTGCACTGGGTGCATATACAGTTTTTGCTTATCACAGTGATACATGAAATTCGGTCAGTAATCCAGTCGGCGATTCACTGATACTTATTGCCATGGGTTTGGTATAGCGATTCTGGGAGTAACGTGCTCACTTTACTTTGGCTACCGCATATCTGATGGGATATTTCGGTTCCTCTGATAAAGTCTTCTTTTCAATGAAACTGCTTTTGCGTTCATTTTTAGACGGACATCATTCTCAGGCGACGAACGGTGGATACTCACGCAAACCAGATGGAAACAAATTCACCGCTTAACACGTTTGCTACACCTCCATTCTGCAATTTTCCAACCACTTGGTCAATTTGGATAATTTAGTTACGAGTCGTATATTAAATGAATCGTATATCAAACTCTCATAAAAACGTTCACTGCCCTCGGAGTTTTTGATGTTGTCTGGAAAGGCAGAGTTGTACATGATCACAGCTTCCCGGATATTCTACATGTAGCTTCCCACCTATATATGTGGTCAGAAATTACTCCACCAAATTTTACATCTATACTCAGATCTGTGTGGTATTACTGAAACGGTAATGATCTTTAAACGTTTGGCTATGTTGTTTAAGATGATTGAAGCCGAACTGTAGAACTTTGGACGAAAAGAAATAAGTAATTTTTCGTACCAGTCCATGACGTCAAAGTGTCTGTGGCTGACGTTATTGTTTATTTGTCATGGAACATTATGAGGAACAAAACTATACCAACTAAAGTTCAAAGTCGAGAGGATGAAAAAGAACGAGACTTAGCGTATAAAGAACACCAACGACAAGACCGTGACATTAAGTATGTAACGACGTCTGCAGAATGGCTCCCGTGGGGCTTTCACAGCTCCAGCAGAATAATGATCTACATTTCAGAGATAAATCGGTCAAAAGAAGAAGATATTTGAATCACTAAACTCCATCAAGCTTTCACATCCCTTAATGAACCCAGTCGTAAACTCCGGGTTATGGACGTTTGATTTACAGATGACGTTAACTACAGCTGTAAAACCATTTGTAATCAGAATTTTCGGAAAACTTGAGAATACACGGTAATTTGGCTTATAGGTGACGTTTCACTACTGACATAGAAGCCTCTTCAGACTTGATTAAACCTTTACTGAAGTGGACAGACTACAAACGTGTCGTTCTGTTTTATTCACAGTCACAGGTAAACAATCAGGGAATAGTTAGGACCTCAGAGGCTTAAACAGTAAGCAAGCGTCAGTCGTAACGAAAGAAGCTAATTGGCTTGAAGTCCGTATTCACGTGCAGCCGCAAGATAACATGTTCACTCGCCGTATCGTATCAGTGATGGTTTTAGATGTTGTCATTCTTTGAAATGGCACCACAACCACCGGGCGTCAAGCATCGATGAATGTTTACAGTACCACTAATGGAAAAAAGTGTTAACAAGCTTTCTTTGAGGATGTAATTCTTTTCTGTTTTGTGAACGTATCGACGCCTTGGGACTTTTCCCTAGGGACTCTGCGCCAGTAGAACAGAGAGCTGTGGATAATTGACTATTTTGATATCTTTCGTGCCAGTTCACCAGTTTACTCCGCCTATGATGTGATGGGTGTTGTATCAAATCATGCGTTATGACAAGAAAGACGGGCGACAAAGAAACGACATTCACAAACAGGCCAGTTCTCACAGCAGTCTGAGGGAATAAGCCATGAATCTTCTCACTGTCGATGTATAACTTGATAATGACGCTTTTGCATTTGTGGAGTTCTTGAACTCTAGATGAAGTCGTGAGTCTCAGGTTTAAATGACTGAATCTTAATAGAGCGAAGGTAGAATAAATGAAGTGTTATGTGAAACGGGATTCTTATTTCAAAGCATTCAGTTTTAAGGTGTGTAATTTGGGGATGAGACTTTTTGTGGGAGGGTTCTGGAGTTAACGGTTCGCTTGATAGACTTGTGAGTTCGGACGGGACAGACGAGCTGTGTTTTATTTGTAACCACTGGAGTATTCGAGGGGTTGACGAAATTCGGAGTACTGTGGAATCTACCTAACTGAACAGCGGACAAATCTGTACAATGGAATGGTTGGTCCAAATAGGATGCGGCGTGATCTTTCCACACGTTTGTAGAGCACATGGTAACTGCGTCGAAACTGTTTCATAATCGAGCTAAAACAGGTTGGCTTTCACAATATTTGCTCTCATATAATAAAGTGAAACAATAAATTGCGGCAAGTCACTTCTCTTCTACTGTTTATTTATTATTTGTTATTATTTAATCAATGAATAAATAAATAAACTTAGTAATATTTTCTATTCCTATGTATAGTAATAACAGAAAAAGTAAAGTAGCATTTGTATATCGTTGTCGGTTTGGCCTGTTGGTACTGCGTCCCAGGTTTATTGCAGCAGTGAAGCAGGATATATTAAGCGAATGAAAAAAACATCAAAATAGAAGGTAAGAAGGATTGGCAAACCCAAGCTAAATAGGAGTGAGTTCATGGTTGCACGCACGTCATTGACTGTTGCATGCTTCCATTCCGGACAGCATTTCCCAAAAATTGTTCAACTTGGCAACCTGGTGACGGCTGAGGACAATGTTTAAAATAACAGTCGATAATTTTACGTTTTGCGATCGCTTAGTTAGACGACTATTGGGCCGTTTTACATATCTGCGTGTGGTCTTCTTAACCAACGCTAGTTGGGCAAGTAATCTGCCGACAAATGAAGCACATGAACCAACTCTTGATGATTACATCGCCTAAATTTTTGACCACTTGGCTGTGCATATGAAGGTTTTTGAAATACGCGCGAGCGACCAGCTGTTTTGCTCGTGCGATTACCCAATTTGATGTATCAACTAATAGATACAACAGCAGCTAGACATCACAAGCTGGTTTGCATCTCCGTTATAAATAATCCACGTCTTCCCTTCAGGAGGCAACTTGACTAGTACATCAGCATTACTTACCCTTCCTTTCAACGATGACCGAACGTCTTCACAACGACACGTGACAGACCAGTGAGGACATTACTTGGGTGCTATTTCTACATTTTACATTGATATCTAATTCAGAGGACGTGCGTGCATTCGATGGCCGAAGTCGTTTTCTTTGAGTTGACAATACAACCACAGTTTTTGGAGCTAACTAACAATTCGATTTAACCATACCACACTGTGCATCGCTACTCACTTGCGAGGCTCATTTCTGTTCCTTCCATATACATGGCAAGACAGTTATTTGGAAAATCATCACAATGTGAGTTGGCTTATGGAAATTTGCTGCTCATCGGACGAATCATAATCTTACCTGCTTTGTTCACAGTAACTATGGTGCCTGAACAGTACGTGCAAATGCGAAAGAGTTGTGTTCCTGGTTGATCGGTTACTTTAAGTCGGCATAGTTAAAAACTGGTCACAAAAGAATTTTTATTTTGGGGATGGCTGGTTAGTACGAGGTCTTCCTAGTAATTCTACTATATCAAACACTGAAAGCTTGGAAATATCTGCTTGTCTGGGGACACCAGCCGTCAAGGTTGCAGCTTATTTGACAGAGCCATTGAAAGGAACACTCTTTCTCACGCGAGCGATCAAAACACAAACAGATCCATAATTTTATTATTCTTCAACGACTGCATGGTATTTGTTGCGTATTTCTTCTTGTTCAGTAGAACAGCAAGGCATCATCATCATCATAGACAGCAATACATCAGTGGTTCACACTGATGCTTAACTGCCACACAACCACGAAGAAGAACAAAGGAAAAAAAACTTATATAGGAAGAAAGAAGAAAACAGAGGAGGGGAGGGGAAGTGGACCTAACTACTAAAAATAGCTACGTCTATATTCAACATACAACATCAAGGCGCCTACACCTTGCAAACAAACAACCGAGCTGTGAGTGAAAGTAAGGCGTCATCAGCAAGACAGCTTCCTTACGGCTTTCACTGCCCGCATCATTAAGTGCACTCACTTCACAGACAACTCGGCCAAACAACGACAACATTCACGCCACTGAGCTCGATTAGCCGCCATCTCACCTAACGTCTCAAGCCACCGACTCTGTGAGTCGCGAGGGCCCCAGCCCGGGAGACGAACCCGACCTACAGTGACCAACCCTTCGTAAACGATTTCATTTGTCTACGCCAGGTCATCATCTGTCCACCTTGCACCTTGCGCCAGTCGGCCGCAGCGTCGGCAAACAGTGCTCGGTGTGGCAAACGACTAGCTGGCATCCTTAGTACATGACCTAACCATCTAAGTCTGTGCAAATGTAGCGACTGAACAAAAGAACTCGTTTGACAATCAGTGCCAAACACCCGCTTCCTAACCTCCTCGTTGCTCACTCGCTGGTGCCACCCGATACGAGCATT
>LOND01001260.1:15681-26696 GCA_014220965.1 Paragonimus kellicotti | reverse complement strand
TTACTAATGACCACTGAGTTCAACAGTTGTACTAATATGTCTTCAGCCTTGGTACACATATTTAAATGTCCTTCACTGCTGTAAAAAGGTTGAATATTCAGCTGTTGAGTGCACAAAGTATTTTATTGACGTAACTTGACTGAATTAACCTAACTGTATGGAATTTCTTGTTCTGGCAAAGGTATTTTTAGGATGATAAGTACAAACGCATCAGCAGCGTGTTGTCATTAAACCACTTTGTACAAACTGGCTCAGTAGACAACTTTGCCTCGGGTGTGTCTTCATTTGAGCAACATTTTTGGCTGCAGTGGAAGCAATGGTTTCCAGTGAATGACTATCCTCCATGTACATTTGCAACTGATGTTGTTCATTCAGAAATTTCGTTGTTGTTATACTTTTACATTTTGATATTTTGCTTTCGTAACATTAGTAACAATTATCCACAAGGCGCTTACTATATACGAATAAATAACTTTGAGAGGCCGTAGTAACTACCGAATAGAAGTCACCCCTATGCATACAAAATGACTCGTTTATCAGTCCCAGATTCTCATGTCAATTGAAGTGCGCTGACGTGTGTGTGCGTTGTGTGGTTGTTGATTTTGTTGTTTAGCTTCACAATGTCCATTGAACTTTGCTATATAAACCCATAGACTGCAGTATGTACCTGATGAGATGCAGCGAAATGTGCTCGAGAGATACATTGTGCAAAAAACTGTTTCAAATAAATAATTATGACTATTCCACTATTTGTATCTCTTCTGAGATTTAATGATTTCACAGTTTCCGCATTTGGACCTTGCAGGAAAATCACCACCGACAAAATCAATGGGAGTGTATTTTACCCAGTCAGTTAAGGGCGTATTGATTTTCAGTCTTGACCAAATGTTGACCAACCCGAACTTAAGTTGAAGAGCTTGAATCCACTCGCCCCCTATATACGTGTGCATGTTGCGCCAGTGAACACACATTGTTTCGACTTATGAGCAGGATGATGGCAGCATAAGGCACGAACAATAGGTTGTGTAAGCTGATTTACATTTAAGGCATATAGACTAGTGGCCGTAATCAGTGATCATCGAATTGTATGCGACTGAGCAACAGATTATCGTCCGCAGTTGAACACAGATCAGTACTGAGTAAGACAATCGTTTTTACTAAGACAGAATAATCAACAGTAATATCAACATCATCAAGTGATGAATATTAACCCAGATAATTGTGATGTTACTAGTTATTACTGACAGTAAGTGATCGTAACCACCTATATCGTTTGACTAATAGTATTTCTTTCTAATAAAATATAAACTGGTTTTCAGTTTGATTTTCAAATACTAATTTCTCGGAATCAAGGCATTTCAAGTGCTCGTTCTGCTAGAATAATATATTTTAACGATTTCAAGCCAGTCAGCATCTTGAACCTTTAGGAATTCAAACTGTTAAATTGTGAATTGTAGTGATTTTAGTCTGAAGTGGGTATTATGAGTGGGTTGTTAATTGTCGGGGTTTCGACGCAAATCCGCATAAGTGATATGAGAAGGCGTCACGGACTCTGCCAGAGGTTTGGTGATTGTAGGCATTCCCCTGTAGGTGGTCTCCCAAGAAGGGCGTTCAACAGATAATAAGACAGCTGTTGATAACGACAAAATCTAGCCCTGTTACACACGGACCTGCGCCACACAAGCATTTCCGTTCTTGGACACAAGGTAACCATCGTGGTGATGATTGACTGTTAACCTTCAAAGAGGTGGACAGTGAGATAACTTCACATCGAACAAGAACAGTTGACGGTCTCACACACACCCTCGCAAACAGCTCCACATGTATGGATTCGCATTGTGTACGCGCGAATCTGCTACATTTTGCTGTATTTGGTTACTCTTCCACCAGTGGCTCAACGTACACGTGTGCACGATATATGTCCGCACAATGTTTACACCCTGGTTGTGTCTGTTGAGCGTGAGCAAGTAATTTTTGGTTAACTGAAACGTTGAGTAACCGTGTTATCCTGACGGATCTGGTTATGTTTGTCTGTCTACCAGTCTGACTCCTGCTACTTATCTGATCTGGGTGATGGTCCCAAGATGTAAACATCGGCCAAAAAATTCAATATCCATCTGATGCACTGGCACATGCAGATACACAAACGGTTCATATACATTCACAAGTTCCCTGGGCTTTAATCGTGTTTGGCGTTAACTAGCGATTAATAGATGATTAGGATAACTCCGTGTTTGCATCGGTTGTATTCAGTGGCTTATCGTGCGTGAACATAGTGACCTTACGGAGAGTGAGGTATGAAGTTTGATGGACCTTCTTTGTCACGAATGTCCAGACAGATGGCGTCTTAAACACTGAAGTAACACAACTTGAACGCACTCAACCGGTTAGACGGTGTCTCGCTCATGTACGTTTGTGTGTGCTTATACCGGGGTTGAAGAATGAACCAACTAGATGATGCATACGTTTGTGCATGCACTTCGCGCATCACACGTGGATTAGTGCTGACACACCGCCAACCTTACAGACCGATGTGCTAAGTTTGGGACAACTAGCACAGCAATTTTATTAACCCTCTCCTATGAACAAATGAGAAGTGAACAAACTATCTCTGCACATAACACCTTACGTTTTGGTGTTGGTCTTTTATCACCCGGACAGAACCAGTGATTTGTAATATCATTAAATCTGGTAAGTTAAAACAGCCACGTCCATGGACTGTCACATTACCTCTTGCGGCCTACTGAACACGGACACAAAGCTCCATATTAAACAATACAGTTTACAGCTTTCTTTCACTTGTTTTGGCAGTGCTGTGGCTTTCGAGATGTGTTGAAATGCAAGCAAAATATTTGTAATTGTGTATCTGTTGCGAACGATCTAATAGGTGAAATTCCGAAACCGAGTTCATTGTCATTCAGCATTCCCTCGGTTACACTTCAACGGTGAGTGTGCTACTGCGCTATTTATGGACAGGTTGGAAAGAATCCAGGTTACTAACATTTTCCCTTATTTCGTTAAATTTATAATGAAAAATACTGTATAGCGAACAAGCTCGTTTTCAGTGATTCATCATCAGGCTAAATACATCACATTTATATCACAAATTTTACAGGGGAATCATTAAAGGGGTAAACGGGGAACGGGTGGTTAATGAGGTCAGTCAGTTCAATGTCACGCTGCAATCAAGTACCCACTTGAACCGTGGGTCTTGACAGGCTAACAGGGTGTGGGTTGGCCAAGGCAGATCAAACGCTGAAGTAAAGAAGCTGTATCCTACGGGAAAAAACTGTACACAGTGGATTATCTTTCAGGGGAGATACACAAGCTGAAACTATCACACGTAGACTCACAAGGGACGGTTAATACAACATTTTACGCTGCTAAATTACGTGTCCACTTCACGTCCAATCCAGTTTTGTGCCCACGCCTAAAAGATAAAGTGCCTGTTTCTGCAGCCTCGTTTTGTGTATACTCATTCACTTGTTCCTGTGGAACCAGTTATGTTGGCCGCACGACCAGACGCTTATCTGAACGGGTCCGGGAACACTACCCAGCTTGGCTCAACAGTGGAATAACGAAATCTGTCAACAGTGCCATACTATCGCACCTGGTGGATTCGAATCACTGTCAATGTGACGGACGCATTTCGTCCAATCCAGTCGAGGGCAGTGAGGCGTAGGATTCTGTCCACAGCTGAAGCTATTGGAATTCGCCTGTACAACCCACCCCTGTGCGCCCAGAAACGTTTTGTTCAGGCTTTGGATCTGCCATGGCCAACCCCACACCCTGTCAAGACCCACGGTTCAAGTGGGTACTTGATTACAGCGTGACACTGAACTGACTGACCTCATTAACCACCCGTTCCCCGTTTACCCCTTAATGATTCCTCTGTAAAATTTGTGATATAAATGTGATGTATTTAGCCTGATGATGAATCACTGAAAACGAGCTTGTTCGCTATACAGTATTTTTCATGACTTCACTGGGAATTTTCACGCGAACCTTCTAAGGAAAAGTCGTAAAACTTCACACGAACTGATCACCCACGAGGCCACCAAACGGTACTACAATAAACGACAGTATACCGGACTTTAGTTTACCCATTCTATTTACTCCGTCTGGTATACTAGAGGGTACTTGCTTAGTCAATAAGTATCTTCGCAAGAGGAGGACTGCTGGGCTAGAAGAAGTAAATGGCTTCAAGGTTCAAATGTAACGATAACTTTGGCTGTGGTCATCACGTCTGTGCTCTTATTCTGCTGTATCGGGAATGTAGAAGTCAGATGCAGTTAAGCAGTAGCAGTGAATTGTAACAAACAAAATTTACGGTAGGAACTTTAGGCAGCGACAAGTGGCGGTAGATTGTTCAGTGCTGACGTGCACATGTGCGTAGGCTTAGAGTCAATTCCCCAGTCAGAAATGTCAGATGACCCAATACAATTAGCTGTAGTCCAACGCAAGTTCACAGTCGAACTGACGTTCCATGAACGGTGACACAACGGCAGACACACTTTGTCCGCGTACGCACAATTACCAGGACACAATAACTTGACATGTAGTAAGTTACTCAGTTACGGTATCTACAAGCGCATATGTTCCCGTTTCATCATCCCTGCCGTAATTACGCACTGGTTCTTACGTCTTGATCCCCAAATCGAGAAGGACAAAGCGTAGGCGTCAACGAGCCAAGACCTGGGCTACGGAAGCCTTGAATATATATGTCAGGAAGTCACCATAGCAGTTAGGACGGAGAATTAATTCAACGCAACGATCACATATGGCAGTAATGACGTTGGAACTGTTCAGCTCATGGGAGCGTCAATGAGCAGACAAGGTAAAACAGAGCTGTAAGTATTGAAACGTACAGGCGTCTGATCTCGCGGTTGCGAAATGATTTGGAAATTGAAATAATAGAGGATCGTTCACCCAACGCTAAATCTGCCTATGCCAGCCTAAACCGAAATATTCCAGCTTCACATCAGACAGCCGACAATTAATTCCACCTGTAAGAATGTACAATCCCGAAAGTGATGGTATGTTTACTCCAGATCAAACCAAATTGCGCGATTCGATTTGCCTGCTGCATTACAGAATGAACCTTCCAGTAGCGCCTGTTTTGAACCTGTGCAACGTACGCGCTTGAACCAAGATTAACCTGAAGTGGGATTAAAACAGTTCCTATGTGGCAAGATCGATAAACTGCTGGCAGCGTGTCATCATCTCCCTGGAACCTCAGTGCTTCTACTGTGTCTTTTGAACCATGGCGTTACCTAGCAACTTATCCAGCTATACGTCTTGATTTTCCGTATGGACTGTTTGATCTGGAAACAGTCGTATCGGATTGATTACCATATTCAGCTATGTAGGTCACATTGGGTCTTTAATACACCGTCTCACGAAAGATTCGAATTCGGACAGGTATCCATGTAACTTTGTCTCGAAATATTTCGTGGCCAGTACCAAAAGACCAATTTCAAAGAGAAGATTTCGAGCCTCTGACCTTCCGGTAGACTGTCATTTATTAAGAAACTTCCTTTAAGGCGTCCGAACGCAGGAATGGTACGACAGATCATTTGGCGTTCATACCCTACGTCCCATAAATGCCTCAGATGGAGATTTCCATCCCCGAATCGTTCAAATCAGAGTAACCTGGAGATTACGATGGACACTTTCGAAGGCGTCGGCTGTATGTTCCTTCTTTTTGGCCTTCCGAATGTTCTGCAAGAATACGTTCACGAACCTTACCGGCCTGATTACTTGATTACAGTTGGTAAGGCAGTAACCAATGTGACTGATGCCGTTTGCAGCAGTCTACGAATGTGCTGGAAATAAACTGACTCCCTTTATCTCAATACGACTGTTTCCTGTATTCCGAAAAAGGTTGAAGGCTTGGACTCGCCCTCCTCACCGTTTGCGTTATGGACGTTGTTAACACCAGGCACTTTTTCGGTCGGGTGATGTATGGATCAGCAAATGTTTTGATCGTTCAGTGGTCCGGCTAAGCCGATGTACATGTAAGTCCACAGTTTACCAAGCAGTGGCCATGAGTGCAATTCAACTTTCACTGGAGACTTAGTAGGCAGCACACAAGCAGAACAAGTGTTGCTAGTACAAATAAGCCGCGTGCCAATACTTTCATCCCAGTAATACCACGATGGCCGTTACGAAACTGCTGCATAACTCGCGTCCTGAAAAAATCGGGACGACAGTACGCTCACCAGGCAAAATGCTGGAATTATTGATAGAAAGGCAGTCTGTTTATTCGAATTACTGCTCACTCTCATCATCAAAGCGTTTCAGAGGTCACCTTTTGCGAAGACGATGTCAAACATCCTGCAACACAGACTCTTGTTTTGTCGACTGTTGGACTATTGCCACAGTTACAGGAAGATTCTGGATTGCTTCTACTGCCACGCAGTTCACATCACGAGCCACCGTAATGACCACAATCACAGTATCCCCGCTTTCTGTGATGCGGGAAGTAATGAATCGTGTTAGAGTATCTGCTCGTGCAATTCACGTTGCTGACTGATACTTTATGACCAAATTGTAGCAAGTAACTACTGTTGTCTAGCTCTGGAGGCGGTTTACCGTATACATTGAAACCCCTTCCATTTATTGGAATACTGCAAGTAACGGCTTGTGATAGGTCTACAGAATAAAGCTGCGTCCATGAAACATCTTGTGAAATTTGTTCACTGCGAATATAATTGCTGTTGCTTCGTTTCGATCTGATCGTAATTTCTCACTGCTCCGTTTGGCTTTCTGGATGCATAGACTATTATCTTTTCGGTACCCTCTGGAAATCGGTGAGATATGACAGTGCTAATACCGTTGTTTGAAACATCCGGGTCTACCACACTGTTTAAGGAAGAGTCGTAACGAGTCGGTGGAAGACCAGTATTGAGCATAGCTTTGAAAAGATTCAAATGCATTTTGAATCCCTTCTCGTGAGTTGGTTTGATGGTCCTCGTATTTGATGCATCTGAGATAAGAAAGTCAAGCCTTTCAAATTCTATTGGTTCTTGTGCCAACTATTTCATATGTCCAGTTTTCCGCCTAAGATAGGTAGGCGTACGGCAGCTTTCGCAAGTGCTGGACAGACGAGAAGGATGAATTTCCGGTGTTCTTTGACATGTGCGTTTTAGGTGGTTATGTCTCAGTTTTCAATCCATCTCTCCAAATATTCTTGTGAAACAGTAGATTATTTAGCACACATTACGGTTATCTAGAATTACGGTCACTATGACAGTCTGGTGCCCGCTTTAGCCTCTTAGGCTTACACTGCGGATAATCTAGTAACAGAAGTTGAAATCGTGGAGCTATCTTTCAATAAGAATTTAAATCAAGGGCAAGCTCAGATAACTGATGAATAATCAGAGATTTGAATCAAGTGACCTATGCATACTTACAGTTAAGAGAGGATAACTCATTTTCAGGTAGTTGTCGCATTCCCCAGCGTGGATGTCAATGACACTTGTAAATTCTGCTTTACCAGCAAACCTGAGGCACATTATTGTTGGATGCTCAAACACCTTTCAGCACCGCTAACTGTTTCTGTCTGCCCTGTGTTCTGTGGCGTTGGAAATCGTGTATATCTCCATGTAAAGCAGTCCACTTTTAATGCAGTCCAAACTGTTGTGTAAAGCTTCTTACCAACTATTTTACATCAAACGGTTTTAAGTAATCACTTACTTAAGAGAATGAATGAACTTCGTGTGGCCTTCACTGAGAACCTTCTTCAGGTGCTAAGCTTTCTTGAAGAAGGAATCGCGTCGGAATGTTTCGGTTTCACTATCCAATAAAAACTCTGATGATATCTATTTTTAATGTGTAGTAGCAGAAACAACCTTCAATCACCAATGTTTATTTCAGGTGAAATCGTTGTGCGTATAAGCAGTCACACGAAGGTTTGATAATAATCGGATACAAGTCAATTTTTGAACAACCCAGTGGTGGCTCGAAAGTTCTGGAAGTACTGTATTGGTTAATTCTATTTTCCTTTAGCATGGCAATGTCAGTTCCGGCGTCAGTGAGATGCGGGATCTCCAAAGAAAGTATAAGGAACGATAAGTACGAATCCCTAATGTATTAAATAACTTATGTTTATTTAAAGTTTAAGTAAGTAGTCTTGCATGAATCTCAGTACTAAAAACGTGTAGTTCAGCCACTTCGTTGTTCACCTTTTGAAAAGCCACGATGCGTGCGATAGCGCGCAAACGCCGATTAGCAAGCACAACAGTGCGTTTGTTATCTCTGTCCTACTGAAGTCACATTTCGTAGTTCTAAACTAGAATTGTAGCCAATATGTTTAACTAAAACGTTCTTTGACGACAAGAGCTCTCTGTATTGGAAAATGTTGCCTTAAAAGTGCAAGTTCTGATTCCGTTCCTTGCACTCGTTCTGACCATGATACAGTCTTGTAAGTACACTCACCACTGACCAAACAAAAGGTCTGCTTTTTTCGAGTTTAAAATTAAGGTTAGAACCGACCGTAGCAAAACACTTGTCATTTTGAAGTAAGAGAACATGTCCCAAAAATCAAGTATGGAACAGAAATACTGTCCGAATAGTTCTGTCTCTTTTGGACGTCGTCAAAAACCGTAACCCTGTTGTAAACATGATTCGAAGCAATCATTTTTTCGCCGTATAAGATGCCAAAGTCAGAACACTGTGAAATCAGCAGACAGTTCTTTACTAATTCGTTCTTGACAGAATTGAACAATAATGTTATAACTACGAAGACTTCTTTCTAAGGGTATTCATCTACGTTAAATTAGTCTAATCAAGTTTTATCCGAGATTAGGCGACCTCAACGCTCCGAACAGTACTTACCAACGAATGTGGTTTTATGGTTAGATGGTTAGATTACAGCAAATAATGTCATGTGATAGACCACTTTTGTCGATCCACAACTTATAAAATCCTTTCCTTGGAAGTGGTAAGTACCTTACCTGTACGACGCGACTCGTTTCACGCTGTTTTTGGATAAGAAGTCCACAAACAGTCTCTATCAAAATGTGGTGTTCCAATATGGGTTACGCAGCATCGCTTTGTGCTGTCTAATAATCCCATATTGCTCTGACCACTGCAAACTGTATTATCTCACTCACCTGGATTTCAAAAGCCGCGGTTCAGAAGGAAGTTTACACACATAAACAATTATTAAGTTCCCAAAGTGGGTGAGACTGTTAGTCGACACACCTCACTTCTTGTCAGGCCACCTCACGTTCGTTGTCCTGGTGACTCGGCGATTCCCTAGACGTTACCGTGTCTGGTTGACAAATGATTCCGTAAATGAAATCTTTTCCCACAGTAAATCTCCTGGTTTGTGACATCCAATGTGTGTTGTTGTAGCAGTGAAACTTTCGAAAATGTAATCAGTCTGCCATCTGAACTAGAATCATGATAGACGTGGAAGTGCATACACCAGAAATTAACAATCCATTTCAAGCGGGGTTGCGTGTCTCTGTAATGCTGTAACTAAAAACGTCGTCGTAAACAGGTTATTTCGTAGCACGGTCTTTTCACATGGGATTTTAGACCATGATTGCGGCTTTTCGGCCAACAGTCACCATTTTTAACAAGTAGCCTCTTTTTTAGCCTGAAGTACCGCTTTTGGCAACAGGTCAGCAAAATAGTGTGCTTGACAAAATGCGAGTGATATTCTACTAGCGTCAAGCAAGATTCTGGTTTGAAGATTAAAGCTTACACACTTTTCAAGTTTTTACAATGGACGGTTTACACATGTTAACTAAACTTTTTCGTGTGTGGTACAATATCATTTTTGACTTTGCTTGAACCGGCTGTCCTGAAGGGGGTGAATCCATAATCTGTCAAACTGACTAGCCACTAATTTGACAAATGACCTAACATGCACATAAACACACACGCCATAATTCGCAGGCAGTCTGCAAACACTTGTCTATATATATATATATATATATATATATATATATATATATTATATATATAGACAAGTGTTTGCAGACTGCCTGTGAATTATGGCGCATGCAGGTTGGGTAGGAAAGATAAGACATGATCACGATTTAGACAGGATCCATATAAAGGAATTGGTCTTCAAGCTTCATCCTGCAACAGCGAGTTTTCGGTCTGGGCTGATAAATGTTTCCTTCACAACTTGTGACAGTCGATTTCTACATTTTGAAGGTATGTTCTTCATTATTTGGCAGCTTCTTATCAGTACGCTAGGAGTACGTCAGCGACCTTGAATTTGGCAGTTACTAAGGAGTGGTGATGTCACCGTTCAGTGGGAGAGATTTTTGTCAATCAGATAACACGACCACTGTGTGTGCCAGTGCCAACTGGAAATTACGAACAGCACACAAACACACAAAGTGAATTTTTCTGCAGACGGCCCACAAATTCTAACCGGTCTTCAGTGAAATGTATGTACTGATCATTAACCAACATCGGTAGCGTCTGCGCTTATTACCAGTGCGTTCTTGACTAGGTCAGCGGGTGAACCAATATAAGTGCAACAGAGTAGAGAGGGGTTTGGAATTGAAAACGATAGCATAATCTAGTTAGCTCACGATGGAAAGAGTTAAGGCTTACTAAGACTTAATAGCACAAAGCCTCAGTGAAACAAACTGATTAGCACATAACCAATGAAAAGTTTGTTTAGATTACTCACTCTGCTGCATACCGACCAAAATATCGATTTCAAATTACTACAGGCGCTAGCCATCATACACAGCAACATCCCCATCCTTCTATCTTTTATGCTTCCGGCCTGGAAACGCCCTTTTTTCCTTGTCGCTAGTTTTTACATGACACAACCTCGAAGTAACAAGAATAACGACGCACAAAGATCCCAGACACGGCGCCGATGCTGAAAGGTGTTTGAGCATCCAACAGTAATGTGCCTCAGGTTTACGGGGAAAGCAGAATTTACAAGTCTCATTGACATCCACGCTGGGGACTGCAACAACTACTTGAAAATGAGTTGTCCTCTCTTAACTGTAAGTAGTGCATAGGTCACTTGATTC
>LOND01001259.1:62965-86227 GCA_014220965.1 Paragonimus kellicotti | reverse complement strand
TAACATGTGTGAACATATCCGTGTGAAAAGGATAGTACTATGCGAACGCACAGTTATGATACCCAATGAAAGACCAACCGATGCGTACTACTTTGGACGCCGTTGCCAATGAAACCAGAAACCAGGTAGAAATACTCTAGAGATCGAGATTAAGGCTATGACTTCTTGAGTCAACTGAGCGAAGTCTATGGTGGACTGAGTTATTCTCTACCACTGTATGAATGAAGCTGATATGTTGCGGTTTGCTATGAACGTCGGTTTACATGATATTAGCTTGCTGATTTGCTGTTGGTCTGATCACAGGCTGTGCTGAATTGTGATTGTTTAGGTTTGAGTTGAAACGGATCTCTCGAATTCTGTTTTCACACTTTACAATTTCGTTTGTTTTCTTTGGATCCACTATTCTGCAACCGAATAAATGCTGTTAATAGGATACACTTGGTTAAACAAAATGGCACCCACCTCATCGACAAACTGCTTCTTTCTGGTTAAGTAATTGACTTTACTTCACCCGCTTGTTGCTAGATCCAACGATTCTAACGTTTTTCTCATGAACTGCAACTTCATGTCCATCGATGTTGTATAATATTAATGGAATTTTCTTATTGTCAACTGGAGAACTTTACCTTTGGACTGCACAATAAGCCTTGCTAGCTTTTCAAACCAGTTCGCGTTTCCTACTGGTTCACCAAGCCGTCCTCGTCTTCATTCGACAGCTCGCTCTTTGTTAAACATGCCTTGAATTCGTTTCATATTGTTGAGGCGGTTAAGTTGTGTTTAGCAAATCGTTCATCCGGATTGCGTTAGTTACACTGTTTAGTGTTTACGCAACATCAGGCATCAGCCAGCCAACTAGCATTGTACACTTGGGATTACCGACAGAAATCAAAATCGAGGTTTGTTATGTTTCTCTGAAGTACTACTATACGGCTGTGGACAGTACAAAACTATGCTCCTCCCTGCCGTCTGTAACCATTGATTCCTGAACAAATCGAGTTACTGGCGACATTCATGTTGTTTGACGTTAACAATTCGTATAGCGGACATCAACCTGTCGCTAGCCTTCGACAGTGAGAGGTGATCCTATCGACTGCTCGCTACCGATCTACTTCACGGCCTTACGGAATCAGCAAATGGATTGACCATTTAAAAACACATGGTACATAAAGGCCGACTCCTTAGTCAGCCTATATAATTCCCCGTTTTCATCTGCAGGCAGTTCATAACAGGCACTGACCCACGATAAGTGTGATGGTTCCAGAAATACAGAAATGAAGTAATTGACTTAGCTCAACCCCAGAGCTAGTTTCGACGCAGTAGTAATAACACCCGAACTAAGCAAATCAAGTATTTATCTCTCGAGCGCAATTGTACAGCTTATTGTCAACAATGTATTGAAACAACATCAATGAGAAATAGGTTCAGCGAAAATCACCACAATAAGATACAAGTGACTTACAATATATTGTTTCTGACTTTTAACCTACGTTGTCTACTCATAAACGTTTAAGTAACCTAGCTTGTTTGACGAAAATTCCGAGCTGGGTATGGAACAACACCGGTAAACATACTAGACGTTTTCTTTAACGTTAGTTACAGAGTTCTACCTTCTGATGAAGCACTAATAAACCTATACCTTATTCTGACAGTTCTTTAACTTCATGAATGAGCCGTTTCAGTCATCATAGCTTTTACTGATTGACAACCTACAATGCGAACTACTCAGGGAAGTTAGCATTTGAACATTGCATATGTACCGCACAGCAGCTGTAGAAACAGCTTTGCATGTAATCCAGATGCCATCCGAAAACTTCTAGAACGGAAACAACCTGAGGTCAATGGGGTGACTGATATCTGGCGTTCCACGACCCCATAGTGATCCTATGATAAAGATATTCACATCTTTTAATTAATGTGTATAACATTAGTCAGATGAGACAGGTCACGTATGTTCACACTAGAACGCCTATAGAGTGTTTTTAACCGGCAACAACCAGAAGTAAACAACTTCAATAATTCCAAGCCAAGCGACTTCCATGTTATTAGCAGTAGGCCATCTGTCGTGTTACTTACTGAACAGGACTAGGCAGTATTTAAATGTAGGCGTTAGATGGAGATCACACAAGATAGTTTCATGTGACCTCAATCATTGCTTTGTGTAGAGTCTGAACTTGAAGAGCGGTTTTCGATCTCCCAAAATGTACAGTGGATGACTTCATGACGGTTTTTATATCAAGGGACCCCTTCGATTTTGACGCTTGAGCAACGGTCACTGGAACACCTGAGTACAGAATCCTCTTTTTGGTTTGATCTATGCGAATCGTCATCGTTGAAAGGACAGTACAATGAGCAGAGAGAATTTGGCCCTGTTACTCTGATGGTGGCTGAGTGACTCGTAACCATTTGTTAAAAAGTTTCCAATTTACAATCTTAATAAGTGATATGTCGGAATTGCCTTGGAGTTATGATAATTTTGCAGTTCGTAAAACGGTGTGATTATGAATGTCGGTTGTGTAATCACAGTTCGACGGTGTAATGTCTCTTTTCAGGAGTTTCACCGAGCTAATTCAGTTTATTTTTCGAACGTTACCCAATGGCTTATTTTTCGTGGTTTAAGTAATCAGTCAAATCTACAAACTACATCGATCTATGACATATTCCCTTTATTTCATTTCTTTAACGGCCTTTTATCACGCTCACTATCTCCCTTAAGTGACATATTGTTGTGTTTAATGTTTGCTGTTTACAGTGAGTTTCTTCCAGTAGAGACTATAGTCTATACGGTATACCGTAGCCGATGATTGTAAAGTTTTATGGATATATCTAAGTCTCAGTGGTCAAAATATTGTATACACATGATCTAGTGACATAATGATAAGAGCAGTAATAAGAATAATCCTCCATGAAACTGTACGGGACACACCCGAAGTGTGGGTGGATCAGGAGGTTACATTCAAACGTAGGTAAAATAGCATACAAACAGATGATCCGTGAGATACAGTATTCAATGTAAGGGTCGTAAGAACTTCGGTTATAAGGAATCAGTTGGATAGTTATCTCTCATAAGTTTTCGCCACTTTATGTCAATGTTCACCACTTACGTGTATATCCCCGAACACAAGTTCAGGGATATCCACACTTAAAACTGTCAAGGTGTCATGGGGGTGGATACAAGAGAATTATTTGAGACGTTCAACGCTAATATTTTATCCTTTCCAGTCCGCTGAATCTTGCCAAGTTCCGATCAGTGACAGCGTCGCGTTGCCTGACAAATCCAATTGTCCGAGCGTTCGAATGTGATAAGCAATAAGAGTAGAGAAAAGACTAGCAACCAGCGTTGACGAAACGCATGAACGGACGCTTCAAACCAACTCACTTATAAATTCAACCAGCATGTGAGTGGTAAAAATACACAGACATGTTACAAATGCGTGTTTCGTATTATACTGGGATCATGAAAGTGAAAAGTGTCTAGGCGTTACGCGGATAGATTATAATCGCTGATGAATATCTACGTTGACCACTAAAGCTGTGACTGAAGATGGACGTGAGAAGTGGATACTTGGATTCGCCAAATCTAATAGTCTGGCATATTGTAGCGAGAAGGCGTCCAATAAAGCACAATCTTTATTGTCCAACACGCTAGTTACCATGCTACGCACGCGCTCGCGTTTATGAGTCAGCATTCCAGTCCACAACACGCCCGCTCACACGTCGTGTGCACTTCTGCCCGGTTTACGTGTGTGATCGGCGCCTTCTACCGGGGGGTTTCCGCCTGCCACTCCTCGTCCGTTAGTCCGATCTTGTTGAGCGATAGCTCGTCCGGTCGCTCGTGTTGTCCGCCATCTATCCACTGTGGGCTTTGTATTCCGCGGCCGTGTCGAGATATTCCTTTGAGTGTTGGAATAACCGCGCCCCCGATCAGGTCATCCATCATATTTTGCCTGCCATGCCTCGCCCGTTGATCCGATCCAGTCGAGCGATGACTCATCCGGTCGCCCACGTTGTCCCCGATCTGCTCGCTGTGGGCTTTTGGACGGACCTCCCCCGCGTTGAGGTATTCCGCCAAGTGTTGGAATACTCTCACCTCCCGCTTGATAATCCACCTACAACATGAGGACTTAGTACCAAAGAGTGTGGTAAGGGTGTTCAATAAATTCGGTGCACTACTCTATGCATATATAATGGAGTAAACGACAGGTTGCGTCGCTGCACCTTGCCCAGTTGAAGGTATCACTAAGACCCGAATCCGTCAGCACTTCAATTCTAGTGACTGGTGTATCAACGTGTCTATTAACTCGTACGCACGCAACAGTTTGAGGTGAGTTAGATATTTCTCAGGGATTCTAGTACGCGTCGAATTTAGCCTGTTGGAAATACTGAGTCAGTGTGCCTACAGTTTCCATCATTCTTAGTAATCTGTACACAATGTTGCATAGAAAAACAATAATATAGATTTGTGAATGGCTTCGTGAGTATACAGCACATTAAATGCTAAACGGGGTGTCAGTATGTAATAGAAATATCCAAAATATTTTCCAAACAAGCTGTTTTCGAGAAGCCTAGTAACGAAAACGGATTTATATGCTGTTTGCAGTTGGGGGCTGGAAATTTTCTGGGCCATATTCATGAAGATCATCACAGGGTAGACAAAATTTGTAGACAGACATTGCGTTCGATAACGTAAGACAGCTTTGTAAAACCCTCTGAAGTGTAACATTTTGTTACGAACTTTAACTTCGTCCGCAAGCTTATTCCGAATATTGGAATAGTTTACAGTAAATAAATATGCCCTTGTCTTCTTCCGAGCTGTTGATGATTGGGAAGGTGAAGGTTTCATTTCTCAGTGTATACGGGGAGCTGTGTTCTAAGTGAACGGCAAACGCTGTAGTTAAAGCGTTGGAATATGTTAAATTGTACACGAATGTAAAATTCACCCTTAGTTTTCCTACCCAGAGTATATCAATACCTAGTTTTTGACAATGCTCTCTATAGCTGAAGAAGAATGAATATCATAAGAAAACTCTAGTGAAAGGTCGTTGGAGATTTTCTAACACACGCAGGTAGTTGTTAATGATGTTAAAAATCTCCGGTCGACCGCACATTTTATCAAGAATCAGCCGCACAACCGGTAGCCTGAAAGTCTTTTAACACAGCTTATTGTTCTTTTGGTTTTGACTACTCGAAGGCACATCTGTTCAGAGAAGTTGAAGGAGTTTTTTTTACCGTATTTAGATCTTGAACGGAAGTGGCGGGGTTTATGTTATGGCCATCTAGTGAGACAGACCCATTCGGGTATTTGACAACCATAAGCGATAATGTTCGATTTGTTCGCTGAGAACGTCATGAGCCATGTTTTGCACCACGACTCCAATGACATTAGGTCCTGTTATATATTGTGTGGGCAGAAGGCGAAATTGCTGGGATGACAGGATGTGTAAACGATGTTGACATCGTCAACAAACGAAAAAGATTCAACACTTTTGAAGTCATCGTGTACATCGCTCGTATGCCTAAGTAAAAACAACGACCCTCAGAACGCTTTACTGGATCACCTTAATAGTGACTGACTTTAAAGTTGAACAGTGTACTCTTCGGTTGACTGATTACGTACAATCGTCAGTAGGAACTCGGCAAAATGAGACTTCATTCTCTTTTCAAACATTTTTGAACAGATTGACGTGTGGTTGGTAGGGTGATAACTAGTAACATCTAGTCTTGAGCCACTTTCGTAGTGAGGCATAATATGTTACTTTTTGCAATGAGGAGGGAAAGTGTTAGGTGGAGGTGATAGCGGGAACAAATTAAATAACGGGATAGCAATATTCTAACGTTCTTGTCTGATAGCTACTGATCAGGTACCAGTCGCTCCTCGGTGAATTGTGGATTTAGCGGTAGCCAGTTGCAAACAAATGCTTCCCAAACCAGTTGCAAACATTGCTAGGTTTTGCTGGTTTTTGTTCGGACATTTGCAGATGAGTTGAAGATTTCGCATATTTTAACAGGGTCGTGAACAACAGTTTTATCGTTGAATGTACTAATTGTGATACAAGGGTCCTTCTTCAAATTTGTACGTCTCATCAGCTGTATTAGTTTCATGTTATTTCGTTTGCTGCTGAGCGCGAGGTTCTCTTCGTTAATGTTGTGCAAATGACTTTCGCGTTGTTTTATTCTTAAACGTGTTGCTCAAGTTCATAGCCAGAGCGAAATTTAGTGTTTTCCTGTGCTTAAGTTTAAGGATTTCAAGCTTGTCAGTCTTTTCTGGAGTAAGGATTTTCCCTTGTTCTTACGCGTCGGTGCTTTTTGATTTTTTGAGGGTCGTAATGTCAACAAAACCTAAACTGCTTAACGCATTCCTCGGTTTGTATGTTTGAGTCAGATATAAGATAGAACGTGTTCTAATTTAAAGATTTTTGCGGGAAGAAGGCATTCTAATCAGTGAATTTGATCGGGCGGTAGAGTATAACTTTTCGTTTGATATCAGTATTAAAATTGTACAGGCACTTGACAACAGTGTAGTCATTTCTTGGAAATTGTTACAAAACGGTTATCTCTAAACAAGAGATACCTATGGTTAATATGAGATCCGGAATATGTTTTGTTCTGGTGGGCGCCAGGACATGTTGGTTCCATCCATTCAGTTGAATGCATGAAAGAAATTCAGCTTGCTTTGCAGGGGCTGAGAATGAAGTCCAGGAGATATTAGGCATGTTGAAGTCACCACCTATTTGTATTCTAAAGACGTACTCGACACACGGTTCACCACTTCCACAAAGTTAATCAACTCACTGCTAGTAGCATTTGGCGACCTGTAAGTGCTCCTATTATTAGCTCACGAGAATCACTACGGATCAATATCCACAACAAATCTACGGGTTTATAAAGATAAAACACATCAAAGTTGAATTCTGGGCGTTGCCACTTTACATAAAAAGAATGATACACCGCCTCGAGCCTTACAAAACATATGATAACCTGTGAAACTTAGCTGCATATCTGGAGTATGTGAGGGGCACCACGTATCAGTGAACTGGAAAATATGGGGATAAAGAGAAACGAGACCTAAAAATGTGTGTCTAACTTACTAGTGAACGTGAGTTCATCAGTGATAAACTAATTAGAATTCGCCTTTCAGACATGTCTTCTAAGCGATTAAAAACTTTATGACTGCTGGGCAAGCGGGTTTCAAAGCGTCATGCAGTGTGGTTTAATTTTGGACATTTGCCAGTTTCCTGTTCAGGGTCAACTAGATGTGGCATGGGATCGAATTCACGGAAGAAAGTGCAGGAATATTGTTAACATTATAGGGTTACTGAATGGAATATTGCGGGGCAGGTCTCGTGGTGGTGAATGAAGTATCACACGGTTCACTAAAAAAATGACCAGTTTGGTGAGCATCTGTGTGTTTGACGTACTTGACGGGATATCCAAAGATCGAGTTATAGTAGCATCCATATTTATGGATAAAAAGATAGTTTACCACGGGACGACTGGGCAAAGCATGTTAACCGTAAAGCCCATTATACTCATAAGCTGGCTTAAAACTAGCAGTGGATAAATTGTGTATTTTCACTTGCGATGCTTTGGGTCTTAGGATTTTACGCAGAACTTGATTGGCATGACTGAAGTAATACTGTCTATTTACCCGTATGTTGCAAATCCAAATCAACATTCCCTAGTAAATGGTGTAAAGGTGTTGATGTTAATTTTGTATTCTGGATATGGCGGTATTGTTTACATTCACTCCAAATAAGACAGGGGAATGCCCACGGCTGAAATCGGGAGGTCGTGTCTGTTCAGCCTTGTCTTTGGCAGGAGAATTTGACCTTTCTCCGTGCATTCTTTGAAACTTTCGGTGTCTATAACCTTTTCCACCCAATACCTCGGTCGACGTAGAGAGCCGTCTATGTCTAAAGGAGGCTCTTGAGAGATAACGGTGTGTGTTCAACTGAAGAAACTGGGATAAAACTGCCGTCACTAGTGATGGACACGGTTTGCCCTGCGATTTATCGGTGCTTGGAATGTCGTCTTTTGAGCAATTGCTATTATGAAACTGGTGCCATATCTAATTTGGTCCCATCTTTTGATAAGTTCACCTTCTCCGAGATCACCTGTTAACTGCATAAAAAGTAAATGACACTCTTGTTGTAATTTTAAGCGAAGTCTCAGGCAATGGCACTCCTGTTCTCCTATCCTGCTAGCTTTGAGTGCTAGGCATTTTCCAGAAAAAAATGCTAGTCTATCAATTATGTTGAATACTACTATCACTTTACTAGCACAGCGCAATCGCTTATGCACTTTCGTAGTAACTGTATCAAAAAAATTCCTAGCAGCTGAAAAATATTTCCGTTAGCTGAAGGCTGGCTTGAAAGCCCAGCTAGATCCCCAACAGTGAAGCGACTACTAACCTGTTATGATACTGGGAATTCGATTGACAGTTAAAAAGGGCACCGGTTGCACGACCGCAGAATTAGTTTACAGTACAACACTTCGTCTTCCTCGTGAAACGTTCTACAAATCGAACAGCATGCAAACTAATTTTACCGCTGCCGCTTTCGTGCAACAGTTGGAGCCATCCATGGGGAAAATCCTGTCCCAGCCTAGCAGGTTAAACACCAGACCAGAGCAAAAGCAGCTTAACCTGGACTTTTGTGATTTTTCTTCCATCCGTATCGACGCTGTTAAAGCCCCTCTCCAAAAACCATATTTCAGACCATTCCGTGATATTAAGTGTCTCCCCAAGTTCCTTGTGAACGATCGTAATGGATCGCAGGACAGTAAAAACTGGTAGACTTAAAACTGCTCATGTCGAGTCCCACCTGGATCCGTCCATCGCTTCTGAGGTCGATCCTACGTTCAATGACTCGCATTCCACCCAGCTCATGCGTAACACACGTCCTGTATCTCCTCAGTCCAACGCGATGACCCCTATTGCTCTTGCCCGCACTCGCTCAGGCCGAACTGACCAACAGTTTTCAAGCAGTATTGTTCTCAACATTTCCTCATTTTTATCAAGAGTTTCCATTCTCCTAACGCTCTAGGGGAAGGTCTGTAGGGTATTGCACTTGATCCCATATTTTTGCTTTAGTTTCATACACAGCCTACATCAGCTGCCTTTGAAATAATGAACACAACTTGTCTAGCTGAGTCGAGTTAACAGTACACTTCTCGTACACGCGTCTCGTCTCCTTAATTCTCTTGCTCGACCTAGATCGGAATTATGTACATGTACAGGGCTAATCCCCTAGAATACGTCCACCAGACTAGGAGTTTAGCAATTAATGCATTAGACCACTGTATTGCGACTCAGGTGCGTGCAACAGCATCACCCGGTAGTATTGATTAATTTAATTGCACTTTGTGATATCAGTTCTCATGGGTTTTCAATACCTCAGTGCGCCACTCTGTTCGTATATGTTCAGTTAATCTTTTACTGTTCTATTGAACGGCTGTCTTTGCAAAAGTTCTCCCTAGTGGATCGAACCCCCAAGACCACAGTACTCTCTATCTTTTGAATAACAATACAGTTGTCGCATATTTTTCTTATAATCCGAAGATGGTGAAACACTACATTTTGTACCGATTTGCCAGTAACCAGTTGCTAGCTCACGTACTGTGTGTTCAAGTGACCGATATCTGTTCAGGTTCAGTTTGTCTTTTGTCTGAGATATAAGAAACATAATTTGAGACACCGGTCGGCTTCCATAGATTACTGTGGTTAAGTAGATAGAGATATTCAGAAATGTGATAACACTTACGGTAAATCAATTAGTCAGCCATTTCCTCCAGCGGATCAACGGACGATGTACAAAATCTGGTATATGGAAGTTTAAATGTGACGGTTCAATGAGAACGTGCATATAGGTCACCGAATCACTATTATATGAACTGGATATTGCATCTGAGCACGTTCTAGAATACACAGAACTGATCGCTCAAGAAAACGCTCCAATAGTACCAAATTTCACACAGGTACAGATGAGAAAATCAAGGTGGAAACATTCTACGCATTTGACAAACCTCATTCACCAGTGTTTATAATGTACCCAACTTCTCCTCAGGAGGCTTGCAATTAAATTTTTGGGCACATCACTAGGTTACTTTGCGAGATCCTTTAGCACACACTCTAATCCTGTGATGGTTTGGTTGTTATATTCACTAGCGTGGTAAGTGTACCACGAAGCTGCTTAATACTTGTTAGGCTGATAGCGCATTGCCTGCGCATAACTCGTGTTACAAGAAGAGTACTTTGTTGAAACCATTATCTAGTAAACATTACTTTCCATTTTTTGTTCAGAATGACTACAGCAAACTAATGACCAACAGAGGTAACGGAGCTTCGTCTGTACATGTGTGAACAACAAAAGTAGTGATGCCGGAAGTAGTGCACAGATTTGACAGGATTCTGAGATTGGCTCGGCTCTTTGACTTTTCTTTAGCTTTATGCCGAATTAACCAGTCAGTTTCTAGATCGATTAGTTGAATACTGTTGCAAATGGTAGAGTTAACAACTAGTAACTACTGGGCCAGTCATTCAGTATTTAGATGTATCGACTGGTCGCTAGACCAGTCGGTCAAACTACAAAGCTTGGTTCTAACTTTACTACCAGTTTCAGAAAGTGGGGTGTAAAACTTTTCACAACTTTGTCATCATGTTAAACCTTTAATTAGGTTTACGCTGTTAAATTAATTTCCCCCGTGCGCATTAACTACAATTCCTCAATGTGCTAGCATGTTTCCGTATACATCAGTTAAGAAGTAGACACGACTCGTGAAGGCTTGTCTGTCGTTAAATTTCAAGAGAATGAAACCGTTCTATTTTTCGGCTTCTCCATGATATTCCATTTTGATTACTTTACTTATCTGCTACAGATGATGTCAAATCATGAAGCACTTATTCAACACTAAATTATCTACTGCTCACTCCTTAGATAGGACCACACAACCAATATAAAGGTAGAAATTTCTTCTTTTTTCAACTCGTACTCCTGATACACTGAAAACTTATCAGGTTTGCAGTACTCATCCTGAGTCTGCTTTATCCAGAACAAGGAAAATGTCATAGAGTTTTGCCTTCGGTGAGCTCACATGAGTTTTGCATTCAGAATGACTAATAGCGATAATCGTCAACACTTTTTTCGATCGATGTTTTATGGCCACGTGTGCAACTGAAATATATGTGTATCCCCCAGTCAACTACTTAATGCACCCAGTTGCATGTCCGTTTACTGTCATTGTGATACAGTTTAGTATAAAGCCAAGTCATGAATAAATACAAGGTCACGAATGTGTACGACACGCTGGTGTTCTTAAAAGTGGTTGAAACTAAGATTAAAAGATGAAAAACTTTCGTTTCAAGCATCTCAAAGCTAAGTGCTAAACATATTCAGTCACTTTTAGCGTATGCAATCAAATTCAAATTGTATTATTCTATTTCATACCATAACAGATCGGAAAATGCAGGCGTTGTGTATTCGTCTTCCCAGTGGGTTTGTATTCGAATAAACCGTTCACGGAAGACAAAGTTTGTCATTTGATTCCTCGACAAAAGAACGTTGACAGTTAGGTGGGCAAGTAGGTATGCGCTCGACCCTCGTCTGTTAACAAAGTAGGACACATTTCATAAAGAACAACTGAAACATGGTCCCAACAGGCACCGAACTAAAAGAACCTGATAGGATTTGGAGGTAAACTCTATATTTCCTGCAATGTTTGGAAATGTGATAAGTATTCACTTCTAACCTAATCTGAGGCCAGTGACAGTAACCAGGAGAAGAAGAAACGGAACGCGATGTGGGCTCTGGTCCACTCGGACGGCACTCAAAAGCGCGCCAAGCGAAAAGTGCGTGGAACCTTCGAGTGCGTTAAACAACGCTCGAAAAGGTTCGGGTTAAACGACCTTGAAGAGTGGAATAATAGATGAGTCGTCACGAAAATGGCAACACAGTCCCTGCGCGCAATTGGCTTTGCGACCAAAGAAAATGACATTGAGTTCTTAGTAAGCCTCCAGTAAAGGACACACACAATCATGCGTACAGAAGAGACAAGTATGAAAAGACAGTTCCAACCGGGATCTTTAGAAAAGGCATATGATGGCTGGTCTTTACATCATCCACAAACTTGAGTTATATTTAAATAATCATACGTCTGGGCCACTTACAGGAATGTGCGTCAAACTTCACCTTGAAAGCTTTCCCGTTCAGTTGATAGATACGTCCATATCTGAAAGTTGAACATTGCTACTTGGCATCGGCAGATGCCGACAAACATTTAGATGATTGGGAAAGTATCAAGAAAAACGTGGGAACAAAATAAGCGAGTATACGTAATTTATCCTACTCGCACGTACTACAAAAGCCGGGCTAGTCTTACGCTTTATTGATATATTCTAGGCAACTTGATGCATGCATGTGGGATCCCACACAAACACAATTACCCAATGGAAAATCGGTATGAGTTGGGCACAAGTCAACACCCCTTGAACAACGTACAATAACTATTGAAAGTGATACCCATTTAACGTCACTGCCTGGGGCAAGTTAGATGAGTCTGTTGCTCTATCATTACGAACTGTCGTACTCAAAGGTAGACTTACTTCACCTGTTCAGTGCACCAAGCAGACAGTCTGAACAGCTTGGTCATCCGAAACCTTCTTACAAACTGAAGCAGTTCAGTGAGTACAACTGTTACCGCCAGTGAACTGCTTCTTTTTGCGCAAAGTCAGATGTGCTTGTGATACTCATGATGCGGTGTGTTTGGGTTTCTCCCCTGAATACAGATCATTCCATGCTTTGATTTATCCTTCTTTCTGATGCTGCTTCCCCTTATCTGTTTTATCTTCTACAGTTTATTTTCTACTGACTTTCTTTTTTGTGGCTTAGCGAATATTCAGATATTGTTAACCCAGTGAATTTATTGGAAACACACAAGTAATAGGGTTGCCATTATTGTTCATATGGCAAGATGAAAATCTTAACGACTTTATTGGTTAAATGTTCCTGTTAATTCAAACGTTTTTTGAATCGCTTTTTCTTCCGCAAACACTCTACAACGGATTTTGCCTTTGGATTGGACTCGTCATGTTTATCACCAGTTTAATTTTTAATCATAATACCTCCACCTGATTTGTTAGAGAAGACAAGAAAATGGTCACGGAGTGTCGATTTGAAAGTGAGAATAAGGAACAGTTAGAACAGCGGGATTAATCAAATCAAAAATGTTTCTTGCACCCGACTGAAGAACATTCAAAACAACTGTCAAACTACCGGTTCTGATGTATTAACGTTAACGGCACTTTTATTCCGGCAGAAAAGTCATATAAGAAACTGTTACGAAGCGAAACACAGTAGCTAATAAACATCTAGGGAAGAGGATATTAGAATAATTACGAGAATCCACAGGCTCCGATAACAGTTGGTGTTTTGTTAATGCTAACAAACTGGAAAGAGATTGAATCACTTTGAAATGAACAGGTAGGCAGAATCAGAAAGTCAAACTTGTTAGCAAATTTGTCACACACAAAAACTGTCTCAAAATAACAAAGTAAATCGATTGTGTGATAAGCTGCATGACTTTAGAAATAACGTTAGGATAGTATTTATAATGCCGCTGTATCGCTTAAAAAGGATAATAAGAGAAATCCTGAAGGAATGGTACATACGCTGTAAGAAATGTACTTAACGGTATACCAAAAAATACATAGATAAGGTGTAGATACGGATTTGAGGTGCACGACTAAAAACATAATCTCTCCACCATACCGACGGCAATTGTGACATTAAATGCCCTACATGGCTGGGAAAATAGCTAGTGTTCGGATAGTTGACGAAGACGATTGGAACTAGTGTAATGAGGACGGGCGATCACACTATACCAATCACACTACTACTCAGAAATGTGGCACAAACATGCATTTGGATATTGAAGTAACCGGAGGGAAGAGGGGATGAAACGTTGGACTGCAGTTTGGCATGAAACTGGTTCTATATATATACAGCAACTGGACATAGACAATCGTTGCAATCGTGATGTCGTGGTACCAATGTTATATGAAAATAGATGGGTTTGTTTCGGTCTTGTTGAAGCGCAAACCATGCATTGGTTTTTCGAATAAACATTCTTTACGTCATCGGCGTTTATGACAGACAACACTAATTACGTTGACCGACAGACAACTAGTTTAGTTAGCGTAATCACTGTGCAGAGTGATGACGTTAATGTAGGTAAAATAAAATACTCCAATTGCTTTAAGTTTTAACGGGGATACGGCAAAAATCAGATCGGTTGACCATATTTGGATGGTAAATCAGCCAAAGTATGAAGGAGTTGTTGCTGGTACGCAAATATCCGACTACAAATTCGTCAGTAATTACGTATACAACTCAGTTTCGTAGAATAGATCTATTTTTTTGAGCGGAATGTAAGTAAACAAAGAAGAAGAGGTTGAATATTACGAAACGCTTGCGTTAACTAGTACTATTATTCAGAGCATTCCAGTCGTTAAAGAATAGTCCACCAATCGAGCTCATACCTGCAGGAGATTAAATGGGCGGAAGGTCAGACACATTGATGGAAAGTTCTGCATCTTAATCCTCAGGGATGTACTTTAGTAACACTGTCAAATTTTACCCAGGTAAGTTCAACGCAGCTATTACGACGTTCACTCCACCATGTGAACATTTTACTGTTTGTTTATACCGCAATAATGCAAGGGTATTTCTGGTGAATGCACTAGGAGATGAATGAATAACACCTTTATGTTTGATTGCTAAACTTTACACAAGCCAGGCACACTACATCTGGTTCAACCTACGATCGGTGACTGCCACTGAAGACAGGATGATATCGTGTACAACCGAATGATATAAGCGTATTACTTACGCTCCATGATGATAGCTTTATATGTACAAAAACCACCCCTCTGTTACCTCAACTATTTGACGATTTGCAAACCTAACCTTAAAATCCACGAGTATTACGTTGTCGCTGCTCTTTACTTTAGTCATGTTGCTACGGATTCCGGGAAACCTGAGGATTCCAGTCCCATTTCGGGTCTGTTGGAAAGGTGTGTGAAAACAAATGAGTGGTGGTCATCAGAAGGTCTGTTTTAGTGCTGGTAATTAACACGTGCTGGAAAGTTCAGTAGACCTACTGTTAATATGTACTATATATATATATATATATATATATATATATATATATATATATATATAATTGAAGCGAAGTACATTTCAACATAGCTTTAATGCGTGTTAATTGCTTTANTCTGAGGTCGATCCTACGTTCAATGACTCGCATTCCACCCAGCTCATGCGTAACACACGTCCTGTATCTCCTCAGTCCAACGCGATGACCCCTATTGCTCTTGCCCGCACTCGCTCAGGCCGAACTGACCAACAGTTTTCAAGCAGTATTGTTCTCAACATTTCCTCATTTTTATCAAGAGTTTCCATTCTCCTAACGCTCTAGGGGAAGGTCTGTAGGGTATTGCACTTGATCCCATATTTTTGCTTTAGTTTCATACACAGCCTACATCAGCTGCCTTTGAAATAATGAACACAACTTGTCTAGCTGAGTCGAGTTAACAGTACACTTCTCGTACACGCGTCTCGTCTCCTTAATTCTCTTGCTCGACCTAGATCGGAATTATGTACATGTACAGGGCTAATCCCCTAGAATACGTCCACCAGACTAGGAGTTTAGCAATTAATGCATTAGACCACTGTATTGCGACTCAGGTGCGTGCAACAGCATCACCCGGTAGTATTGATTAATTTAATTGCACTTTGTGATATCAGTTCTCATGGGTTTTCAATACCTCAGTGCGCCACTCTGTTCGTATATGTTCAGTTAATCTTTTACTGTTCTATTGAACGGCTGTCTTTGCAAAAGTTCTCCCTAGTGGATCGAACCCCCAAGACCACAGTACTCTCTATCTTTTGAATAACAATACAGTTGTCGCATATTTTTCTTATAATCCGAAGATGGTGAAACACTACATTTTGTACCGATTTGCCAGTAACCAGTTGCTAGCTCACGTACTGTGTGTTCAAGTGACCGATATCTGTTCAGGTTCAGTTTGTCTTTTGTCTGAGATATAAGAAACATAATTTGAGACACCGGTCGGCTTCCATAGATTACTGTGGTTAAGTAGATAGAGATATTCAGAAATGTGATAACACTTACGGTAAATCAATTAGTCAGCCATTTCCTCCAGCGGATCAACGGACGATGTACAAAATCTGGTATATGGAAGTTTAAATGTGACGGTTCAATGAGAACGTGCATATAGGTCACCGAATCACTATTATATGAACTGGATATTGCATCTGAGCACGTTCTAGAATACACAGAACTGATCGCTCAAGAAAACGCTCCAATAGTACCAAATTTCACACAGGTACAGATGAGAAAATCAAGGTGGAAACATTCTACGCATTTGACAAACCTCATTCACCAGTGTTTATAATGTACCCAACTTCTCCTCAGGAGGCTTGCAATTAAATTTTTGGGCACATCACTAGGTTACTTTGCGAGATCCTTTAGCACACACTCTAATCCTGTGATGGTTTGGTTGTTATATTCACTAGCGTGGTAAGTGTACCACGAAGCTGCTTAATACTTGTTAGGCTGATAGCGCATTGCCTGCGCATAACTCGTGTTACAAGAAGAGTACTTTGTTGAAACCATTATCTAGTAAACATTACTTTCCATTTTTTGTTCAGAATGACTACAGCAAACTAATGACCAACAGAGGTAACGGAGCTTCGTCTGTACATGTGTGAACAACAAAAGTAGTGATGCCGGAAGTAGTGCACAGATTTGACAGGATTCTGAGATTGGCTCGGCTCTTTGACTTTTCTTTAGCTTTATGCCGAATTAACCAGTCAGTTTCTAGATCGATTAGTTGAATACTGTTACAAATGGTAGAGTTAACAACTAGTAACTACTGGGCCAGTCATTCAGTATTTAGATGTATCGACTGGTCGCTAGACCAGTCGGTCAAACTACAAAGCTTGGTTCTAACTTTACTACCAGTTTCAGAAAGTGGGGTGTAAAACTTTTCACAACTTTGCCATCATGTTAAACCTTTAATTAGGTTTACGCTGTTAAATTAATTTCCCNTTCCGTTTTTTTTTGAGACTTTGAGTTATCTGATAGGATCAACGATAGTTCTTTGACTTATTCGATTTTATCTAGTGAAACTATCTTTATGATTGAAGTATTCCGATTGGTTTGCAACTCTCCTATAGCGTCTAAGTGCTCGCACTTTAACAAACTTCAGTTTGGTACGTTACTATTGAGATAAGTACAGCGAGCGTTCACAGTGTACTACACGAAATTCTGATGAAGTAACGAGTCCATTTAGTTGAGCATGTAAATTTTCAAATTGAACTTCTGTGTCTAAGCGGTTACATTCAGACTTCGGATGACAAAATTTTGGGCCTAGTGATAGCGCCTCTAGCATAGTACGGCTTAACGTTATAGAGGAATAATTGTGGACATACCGTTCTTGTTCATTTAGAAACTACAACTGCTGCTTGACTGGCTCCAGACTAGAGAGCACTGCGCTTTCTGTCGAATTTCCTTTGTACCTGCATTTAAACGAATTGCACGAACAACTTCTTGCAAACTTTAGGGAGCATCTAGACAACCACATGCTAGAACAGTTGGAGCGTTAATTCATTATTTTTTTATAACCACGAATCCCCTTCGTCTCGAGCGTAACGTTAAAGGGATTAAACAGTTATCGACACGCTGCACTGTCGTAAGATATTCCAGCAAAACTCTGGGAACTCCTGTTGTCATCATCACATTTGATTCTCCGATTCGGGTACTAAACTTAACACACTAATTGGCGTTGTTTCACAAGCGTTTACCAGCGATTTTTGTCGAATTACGTTAAAGCTCGATTGCATTGCCTATTACTGGACATAACATTAGGACGCTAGAACATGCGTAAAATTCACTGAGTGATAAGTGGTGTGTTAAACGTGTTCCGTTTTTAGACAGGCTATGGATTCCTTGCGTTTACAATAATTTTATCTGATTTACCCACCACTAAGTCATAGTCAAGGTAACCGGCGTGATATGTTAAAACTGAGCCGTGTTCGCCAGAAAGTTGAGTGTTGGCTTCGGATCATATGGGTCGAGTGAGTTGACCGATCGTTTGATGACCTCAGAAAAGGTATGACTAAATCACAACTACCCCATACGGTATTGTATGACCTCCTGCGAATAATGTATTGGGTTGCTAGTCATTTTGCAAGTGAGAACCTCATTGTCAGGCTGATCAGTCAGGTTTGCGATAGGGAATTCATGGGAGATATGGAACAAGGCTACCATTACTGAAGAGGCACTGGGTACTTTGAGAGTAGCACTCAGCTACTAAAACGGCTGAATGCATTAACAGCGTCCTACTTTCGATATAGACACGGATACAGAATACCAATGGGGCTTAACAAACACTATACTATTTTCGAACACTATTAGTGTAAAATCTGCAGTCACGTGTGAGTGATCTCTCGTTAGTATTCATAATTCCAGATCCCTGATCAATTGTTCCTACGGAGAAATGTTACGGAAACATTCAAGTCATGCTACCGAGTTATCGGCCTCACAAGTTGCTCAGATAGCTAGTTAATTGCTTTATGTACACTATCCACCCTTATAGGTCGAAAATAGTTATAGATAATGCATGAAACGTAAAACAGGCTCACTTGCTTAATTCAGTAGTTTTTACAGGTCACTGACCACGTAGATGTAGAATAGTGATGGACATGACACGCCGAAAATTCACGTGCATCATGTCTAGTGTGCATGTATACTGAATGGTTCGTGTATACAAATCCGTCCTCGTAGATCAGTTAACTAGTCTGAAACAGTAGACAGTGACGTCTGTTCTATGTCGCACATTCGGTTCATCAGTTTCAATACACGAATTTGCAGTACCCGCCAATGAGTGACACCCAGCGAGGATGAAACACCGTTTCATCCGTTGCAAAGCACTCATCGACCATAGGTTACAAAGTCAAGATTGCATCATTGTATAAGTTCTGAATGAACGCTCACAGCTAATAACTTCTCAAATATATCGAAGCATTGTTGATCAGTCGTTGACGGACGGTTTTATGTGCAAAAATCAACAGACTTTCAACTTTATTTACCGTGGGTGTAGTTGTGAGTACCAATCACGATCTAGCCCGATTTGTACTTTTAATCGTTTCATTTAAGTCTTGTTGGTTTTGTTTTCATGCTAGTCACACGTTTACGACTGACGAGAGTGTGTGAAATGAATTCATATCGTAATTTGTGTCTTCTGACTATTCTATTCAATTGACTAAAATGGGCTCAATGCTTCAAGTTTCTCTAGTCGGAGTATGTGGACTTTGCACTGCTGCGAGCATTAGCCGACTTGTATTAATCCAACGCTCTGGTTACTCATCAACAATTTACACAACCCGAAATAAACATTAGACCAACATACCTTTCACAGGTAATGGAAGTTTTATGTGATAAATTACTGAATTCCGCTAACGGACAAAATAAAAATATTTTTTCGAAATGTCGAAGAATGACTGAGAAAGTTATCTCAACAGAATAGTGAAGGCAAACATTTAATTTCTTCATGCTAATCCTTTAATTGGGGCACAGGGAAAAGTCGATCGCTTGTTACAGGCATGTGTCGTGTGAGAAACTACTCGAGATGGCACGTTGAATCTGCTGTGGTAGATCGACAACGTGAGAGCGAATGAACAGACATTTCGGATTCAAAACGACGTAATCGGTCAGACAAGGTTGGTACTACTTTTAACATGCCAGTAGATGAAACGCCGAATGAATTCGAAAACAGCTAGCGTTTTACTGGTACCCGAATTAGCCTGAATCTTCGGGTGTTAAATAGACGGTGTATTGGGCAACTAGGCTGTCCGGAAATTCCCGAGATGTCCATCCTCAATCAACCAACCAACTTCATTTGACAGAGTGAACAGTCTGCTGAGTGGAGTCTAAACAGAAACAAGGTCTTCGAGAGTTAAAATCTTTGTGCTGGACTTTTCATTCATCTTCGAAGGTCTTTCTCAGCGTCAAACCTCAGTCTTGCTTCTCCAACTAAGGTATCAAGAACGCCTGAAGCAATATCCTCCGATTCAGTCATCAAGTCCGGTTAGTTATTCCCATTCCATTCGTCGTTTGCACACAATACAGACGAATATCAGTATTCCGTACTGAACATAATGTTCTGTAGTTTTTGCCATAACCACTTTTACAAAAGCAAGTGCGGTTATATGACAATTATAACATAGTAAATGAGGTATTAAAATCTCAGAAGTAGTGCGTATCACAATCTGCTGGAGGACGATGAGTGTTGATGAACGCGTTAGATTGTCACACATGCCTGTCATGAGACACGTGTTCATCGATGTCTAAGGGGTTCACGTTAACTTGAGGTTCAAGGTGGATGTGGAATGACTGGCCAGGGGAGGTGGAGGGTTTGTACGAACTGTTTTTGGGCACATAGGCAGGGGTTGTGGAGTCTGATAGCAATAGCCTCGGTCGTTGACAACCATTTTGTCCTGACAGCGCTGGGGTGGACCTAACGAACTCGGCAAATCACACGGAAAGCCCCACCCAGTTTCATTTGATGGCCAGTGTTGCTTAAGTAGGAGCCGATCGTATTGGAAGTGAGCTTGTCTCAAACCGCTGCGAAGCCATTTCGGTAGGTGTTCACGAATCCTTTCCGATAGCCGCCTTGTGGTCCTCCCAACGTAACCGGCTTGACAACAACAGGTGAGAGAGTGAATACAAAAGAAGAAGAAATCCCGAGACAAACTATCTTTAAGGTGTGGCACCAACACCGGGCAGGTGTCGAACGAACCGATAAGTCTTGCCGCGGAGTAGGCACTCTCGAACGTATTTGAAAGCTTACGGCTAACCGCTTGACTGTTAACCTCACCCTCGTATGACAAACAAATAAAAATCGGCTCTCTCTCTCCGTTGTCTGAGCTAGTTTGGGTTCCCTATCGGGATGCAAATTTTTATTTGTGAATCTTTCCGGTTATCCACTTCGAATGAGTGTTTTCTAAACATACTTTAATTCCTTATAAAGAACGTGTAGTGTTCCGATTTTTAGCACTCTGCTTACCACACAACGCACCAATCTTCTTTTGTGTTTGAGCTGGACTAAACTGAGAATATGTTTACTCACCCCTCCACGACTACTTCTGAGTTGGTCTTTGAACTATTCCGTCCGACCGACGAAACAGTGCGACGTCCAAGAAGGAGAGCCTGCCATGGTGTGCAAACTCGATGGTGAACTTCATATTGAGGTGTTTTATTGACCTCAGCTTATACTGTAACGAGAAGGCGTCCAGTAAAGCATTATCTTTATTACCCTGCAACGAGACTTATCGTATCGTTCGACACCTGCCCGGTACTGGTGCCACGCCTTAAGGATAGTTTGCCCAAGTTCTCTTCGTCTTTCTGTATCTACTCTCTCACCCTGTTGTCAAGCGGTTACGTTGGGAGGACCACAAGGCGGCTATCGGAAAGGATTCGTGAACACCTACCGAAATGGCTTCGCAGCGGTTCGAGAAAGCCTATTTCCAGTGCGATTGGCTCCCACTTACTTGACACTGGCCATCAAATAAATCCGGATGAAGCGTTCCGAGTAATCTACAAGGTTCGTCATTCCGGCTCCAGAGCTGTCAGAGTGCGATTGTTATCAACGGCCGAGGCTATTGCTATCAGACTCCACAATCCCTGCCTATGTGCCCAAAAACAATTCGTACAAACCCTCCACCTCCCCTGGCCAATCATTCCACATCCACTTGAAACCCGAGCAAGCATGAACCACTCGACACTGATGAACGCATGTCTCATGACAGGCGCGTGTAACATAATCTTTATTGTCCAACACGATAGTTACCACGCTACGCACGCGCTCGCGTTTATGAGTCATCATTCCAGTCCACAACACGCCCCGGTTTCCGCTCACACGTCGTGTGCACTTCTGCCCGGTTTATGTGTGTGATCGGCGCCTTCTACCGGGGGTTTCCGCCTGCCACTCCTCGTCCGTTAGTCCGATCTTGTTGAGCGATAGCTCGTCCGGTCGCTCGTGTTGTCCGCATCTATCCACTGTGGGCTTTGACTGTATTCCGCGGCCGTGTCGAGATATTCCTTTGAGTGTTGGAATAACCGCGGAGTGGCAGGCGGAAAACCCCCGATAGAAGGCGCCGATCACACATAAACCGGGCAGAAGTGCACACGACGTGTGAGCGGAAACCGGGGCGTGTTGTGGACTGGAATGCTGACTCATAAACGCGAGCGCGTGCGTAGCATGGTAACTATCGTGTTGGACAATAAAGATTGTGCTTTATTGGACGCCTTCTCGCTACAATATCATCTTAGAAGTTGGACAAAAACATTATCCACATAGCGCTTATACAGCTTGCATTTAGTTACGATGCGACTGATTTCAATGGTCTCTAGTTTGGCTGGAATTTATCTGCAAGTAGCGGAACACGAAATGAACCCATTACTGCTCCATCTTTCTGCGTGTATACGTCTCCATTAGATCAAAATTGAACATCACAAGTGCAATACAATAAGAGATCTTTTAATTGTTTTTTAAGTTCGACATCAGTTTGGCTGTTCTGAATGTAGGTGCAAAGATAATCAGTATTCTCTTAATAGTATGTCACTAAATAGAGAGGTCATCTCATGGACATGTTGTCTTTCTCGATATTCACTAAATCGGCTGAGTCTACAAACCAAAGGTGTCCTTTAGACAAAAATAGTCCAGTCAAGATCCGATCGGTGTTACTATATCCAATAGCCATTTGGCTAAGACGTGATATGGCGAATTGTGCATATCCAGGATCGGTCTTAATGGCACTCCGTCTTTATGAACTTTGGGAAGACCGTACAAACGTGGAATGACCGTTCCCGTAGGTCTGATACGCTCGAAAGTTGAAGCATCGATAACGTCTGTTTGTTTCATTTGACGGAGTAACTTAGGTAAGCTTTTCTCTATTGCTGTCGTTCTATCTTTCTTTTTCCGCTTTCTGAAATTCTTAGCTATCTGATAGAATCGACGACATTTTGACAAGGTAGTCAATTTTGTTAAGTAAAACTATTCCCGTTCCTTTGTCAGGCTTGAGGATTGAAATATTCTGGTTGGATTGCAACTCTCATAGCGTCTAAGTGTTCACGCTTCAATGAACTGCACCTCGGTAACTTGCTACTCAGATAAGTATCGCGATG
>LOND01001259.1:40488-58191 GCA_014220965.1 Paragonimus kellicotti | reverse complement strand
TCTCAATCAGATGGGAAGTCAAGTGAACACCGCGGACTTCAATCAATTCGCTTACTGCCGATCAGGTGCAACCTTTGATGCACTCACCTGTCCGACTCATTCCATTCTGTCATCGTTTGGTAGAAAGGCTAGGGCTGTTCGTATTTCTTAGACTACAAAGATGCATTTGGGAGTGTTCACAGAGAGCTCACTTGAAATCTTCAAAGAAAATAGCATTCGAACCTCCATGGTCGGTCCTTTGGGCAATCACTGTACAAATAAAGGCTAATTTACGCAATTTGGTAACCAAGTCTGATCATCACTCACCACTGGTTCTGACGTCCTACAAGGCAGAAACCTTTCCGCTTATGAAAAGGAACCGATATGAAGAACATTCCAATGTATGCCCACCTATTTATATGCTTGATGAACACCTACCTCGACTTCTTTTGTCAAATATCTACGGCTCTCTTTAACATGAGGACACGATCACAAGATACATCACAAATCAAAACAGCGCTGAAAGACAACCGCAGCTTCGCGTTGGAAAAGAAAACAGGTATGACTTTAAAAGGAAGACTATTGCCATGAACAGTGAGAGAGTGGACCGTATGGAATGCAAAGCTGTAAAGACAATCTAACAGTAAATGTTTCAGAATTTCTGCCTTCAGCGTGCAATCTGATATGACGGGTACCCAGATTCAACAGCATAACAGATAACTCAGTCGATTCACTGTAGCCATGACCGGACACGATTAACACTGCGGCACCTGCTGTGCCACACCAGATATATATTTTAACTCAATGCTTGACCGTACTGTTGAGAGGCACGGGAGCATGAGATAAGAGTACATTGATGTACTTTGTATATGAGCACACGTGATACACGACGAGTTACTTTGAGCTGAGGATGGGCACTGATATGTGAATAGAAAGACGCAAGAGAACGGTAAGACTTCTGGTGACCCAAATGAGTAATGGGACGTTCCTCAATATGGAGTAGTGTACGTATTCCCGGAAACCATGACCATAATTAAGCTGATGTAAACGATATAAACTGTACATTGTGTCACGTGTCCTGGCTGGAACAATTCGACACCGCTCAGTACACTCTCGCAAAATATTTTTGTGGTCAGTGATATCAGAAAGGCAAATATAAAAAACCATTCCTCATAAAACTCACCCTGAACTCCTTCCACTCGTGCACACAATAATTGCAAACGCATCTTCAACCTGCTTCCTTAGCGCTTGAGCAATAATCACTTGTTTTTCGACTGAACAAACCGAAATAAAAGAGCGAAGTTTTTTTTATTTTAAGTTGATAGAACAGAAATCAATTCAAATAATTAAGAAACTGTAGAAACGCATAAATGAGCTCACTGCAAGCCCACCAGATTATCACGATATCAATTCGTAACAAAGGGAAATATAAATATCATCAGTGCTTTGATCAGAACTCATAATACTAGAATGAAGATCCACACCAGCTAATAACTGACTCGATGTCTGATACCAGAATACCTGTACCATGCTTACCTTCGCTCCGTTAAGTTACGGATGGCAACCATTTGGTACGCTTTACCTCCCTCATGATGTCTCTATTCACACTGTGGTAGCTGTGTAACTTCCATGTTAGTTTGCACGACGATTCAATTTCCTAGGATTCCGAATCCACCGTGTCCCACACCAATGTTGTTACGCCTGGGCAATCTCTCTACCGCTTACAACCCGCAGACGAGCATATCGTCTCAATTTATCGGATCAGCTCAAATTGGTCTGCCGTGACGCTGTAACGGATTCTACACCAATCTGAATCGCTGCTAACATCGGTTATTAAGTTTTTTCCAATCATAGCGAGAAGGGAACTGGGATGAATATGACACAAAACAGAAAGGCGAAAGGTGATAGTTTTTTTTGTTCAGTTATCCAGCTAAAGACGTGCTATATACTTCTAATAATCAACATATATACAAAATAAAACATATCGGTCCTCAACTAAATGGAAGTGGCGTGCGCGCACACTGCCGTTCAAATGTTACATAAGAGCATTGGCGAGTGGTAAGTGTTCGCAAAACAAGACAAAACATGCAGGTAAAAGACCTATCAATTAACCTAACGATAAACATGATGAGTGGCAAACTTGAGGTTTTCGCGAATTAAACTCAGAAACGTTGAACAGTTGAGACTGCAGTGAAGTGCAGATAATCAAACAGTGGATAAGGCAAATTAACGAAGCACTGGTCGCAGTTGGTATGTATAGGTACACACATGAAAGGGCATATCTGCCAAAATTTCAGAAACGGCATTTCCCTCCAACCTAAACAACTTCAGATGTTGGAGAAACGCACGGGCATCTGCAGTTTGAATAAAGTGGTAAGCGGTGTTTTCAGTCCACAACTTGGTTGGTCATGTTCGCATGCTTCTTAATGGCTAGCTTCTGCTGATGTCGTGTTTCAGTCACATTTGTTTTAGTCGGCAAGCCTTTGACTGAGTTGTTCTCATATGATTACTGTGAACTTTTGTGTTAACTGGTACATAGCTAAGTGGCCGTCTGATCCCAAGTCACTATCATGATCCGCTGTTGATATCCTGACAAGGGTGCCTACTTTTCCTCATACTCATCATCACGAAGGCAATATATCACTGCTTGACACTGTCACAAAACCATGAAAGCAAAAAGAGGACTAGGTTTAGAAACGGAAGAATCAACAAGAATGAGACCTCGTTTCTAAGACAGTCTTTAGATTTCAATGCAAAGGTTCAACAACCGAGTACTTACACGTTGCAAACAGACAACTGAATTCTAACTGCGGGTAGGTAGTTAGACACATTGCATGCAGCTTTCACCGTTGGCCTCCTCTATCACGTTAGCCTGGCAAATAGCTATGGAACAAGGGAAACAATGATGCCACTAAGGCTTATTAAATGTCATCTCTTCTGAAGCCTCTAACCACAGATTGTGTAGGTTATGAAAGCCCCAATGAGGAAGAAAACGTCGTTCGAGCGGAAAGTTTCAGTAGTTATCGTGCGGATCAACCTGTGTATTATCGAAAACGTGGTGGAAGTTGCACTACTTACATTACAATCCTATGGTGTATGTCCATGCGAGTTTTAGTTTCTTCTGTGAACTTGATGTGAGATGCTTAACTGTTGAGTGCAAGCCCACATACACAAGTGGTTGCGGTGTGTAAGATTTACATACCATCCGGTTGTCTTGTCAGCGTGATAAACAACTTTCTTGATTAACTTTCAGTAGCTCTTTTGGAATCGTTTGATACCTCTTCATGTGCTGTATGTAGTGATTTTAATCAATATGACAACTTCCTTACTACCCTCAGCCTGCAAAACACTGTGACTGTTTGGACGTACATCTTGATTTGGTCTTCTTCTACAATATGCAGTTACCCACTGTCCACGAGATCGCACAACTTGGCAACCTGGATCACACTGTCATGAAGTCCTCTTCCGTAGTTTACAGTAGAACACGCAACAAGCTCCTCACCTACTGTGGAGATGGTAGAATTAGAGATCAGCGACCTCTCCCCGACAATCACAGCAGGCTTAGGGAAATGATAACGGTATCTAACTTGGGTTTGCATGTTAAGGATGACTCGTCCATAGGCTGTGACCACTTCTCATAGGTGCAGAGGAAAGTTATTTCCACGGGACAAAAGAGACATCGCAATAAGAGAGAAGACTTATAGAACAAAAAATTGTTCAACAGTGAAATAAATCTCAAATGGCACCGGATTAGAATTAGATCGTTTGGATTCGGTATACGTCCACATACACTACTGGGTGATAAAGGCTGTAATGAGATCTGATAACTCTTATAGAGGCTGAGCTGGCCGATCTCTCTTGCTAGAAAACCACTTATCGATCAGCTCAATTGTAACTTCAACAAGATAACGATCGATTCTTTCTCAGCTGACAAGTTTCTTTCTCCGGTGATTCACCCACCGTCAATGACAATTCAGCCGTTTTAAAAGAACTTATGTAGTTGAAGTACATCAAAGCAAATGGAACTGACAACTTACCGCTAAGTGTTCCGAGGGGATATGATAAGAATTTATATCTACTATTAGCCCAGTTGTTCGTACTTCGTTTCGTAGAACACAGTTGTTGGCTGCTGGAGGACAGCAAGCATCAAATTAATCGCTAGAATAAGAACGGTCGAACTTCTCGGAATTTCAAGCATTTCTATAACATCGAAAGTTTTGGGGAAACCAGTTTTCAATCAGATGGGAACTCAAGTGAACATCGCGGACTCCAATCAATTCGCTTACTGCCGATCAGGTGCAACCTTTGATGCACCCACCTGTCCGACTCATTCCATTCTGTCATCGTTTGGTAGAAAGGCTAGGGCTGTTCGTATTTCTTAGACTACAAAGATGCATTTGGGAGTGTTCACAGAGAGCTCACTTGAAATTTTCAAAGAAAATAGCATTCGAACCTCCATGGTCGGTCCTTTGGGCAATCACTGTACAAATAAAGGCTAATTTACGCAATTTGGTAACCAAGTCTGATCATCACTCACCACTGGTTCTGACGTCCTACAAGGCAGAAACCTTTCCGCTTATGAAAAGGAACCGATATGAAGAACATTCCAATGTATGCCCACCTATTTATATGCTTGATGAACACCTACCTCGACTTCTTTTGTCAAATATCTACGGCTCTCTTTAACATGAGGACACGATCACAAGATACATCACAAATCAAAACAGCGCTGCAAACACAACCGCAGCTTCGCGTTGGAAAAGAAAACAGGTATGACTTTAAAAGGAAGACTATTGCCATGAACAGTGAGAGAGTGGACCGTATGGAATGCAAAGCTGTAAAGACAATCTAACAGTACGCGTCTCAGGCGACTAAATATGTCAGCTGGATTGGTAAAGCTTTTGGGTCTTTACTGCTCACCGAAGGTAGTGAACATCACACCCAAGAGATTATGATATTATGGATGTGAAACGTACAAGATGGTGACAAGTGAGAGAAACTCCAGAACTGAACGGAATAGGTTGTGATCTAAAATTCCGAAAAAAGCAGATGCTTTGGACAAAATGAATCATACGCTGTCTCTGATGATGAGGAGGTTAATTTATCTCACCGGAATATCATAAAGCTAGTTACGTGGCTGTCACTGTCATTAGTCAGGAATACAAAACCACTTTCTGCCTAACGATCGACGTCTTTAACATCAACAGAGAATGTTACTCAGTAACCTGCTGTGATTAGTAAATGTTTCAGAATTTCTGCCTTCAGCGTGCAATCTGATATGACGGGTACCCAGATTCAACAGCATAACAGATAACTCAGTCGATTCACTGTAGCCATGACCGGACACGATTAACACTGCGGCACCTGCTGTGCCACACCAGATATATATTTTAACTCAATGCTTGACCGTACTGTTGAGAGGCACGGGAGCATGAGATAAGAGTACATGATGATATAGACACAACAGTAACACGACTTTTGGTAGGCAAATAATAATAATGCAGGTAACGACTCTGCCCAATGAGTGGCTTCTCAATGGGTAGTGTACGTATTCCCGGAAACCATGACCATAATTAAGCTGATGTAAACGATATAAACTGTACATTGTGTCACGTGTCCTGGCTGGAACAATTCGACACCGTTCAGTACACTCTCGCAAAATATTTTTGTGGTCAGTGATATCAGAAAGGCAAAATATAAAAACCATTCCTCATAAAACTCACCCTGAACTCCTTCCACTCGGTGCACACAATAATTGCAAACGCATCTTCAACTGCTTCCTTAGCGCTTGACAGCAAATAATCACTTGCTTTTCGACTGAACAAACCGAAATAAAAAGAGTTAAGTTTTTATTTATTTAAGTGATAGAACAGAAATGCATTTCAAAATAATAGCAGAACTGTAAAACGCATAAATGAGCTCACTGCAAGCCCACCAGATTATCACGATATCAATTCGTAACAAAGGGAAATATAATATCATCAGTGCTTTGATCAGAACTCATATAACTAAGGATCAGGATCACACCAGCTATAACTGACTAACGAATGTCTGATACCAGAATTACCTGTGACACTTGCTTCGCTCCGTTAAGTTACGGATGGCAACCATTTGGTACGCTTTACCTCCCTCATGATGTCTCTATTCACACTGTGGTAGCTGTGTAACTTCCATGTTAGTTTGCACGACGATTCAATTTCCTAGGATTCCCCACACCGTGTCCCACACAATTGTTGTTACGCTGGGCAAATCTCTCTACCGCTTACAACCCGCAGACGAAGCATATCGTCTCCAATTTATCGGATCAGCTCAAATTGGTCTGCCGTGACGCTGTAACGGATTCTACACCAATCTGAATCGCTGCTAACATCGGTTATTAAGTTTTTTCCAATCATAGCGAGAAGGGAACTGGGATGAAATGATATGACACAAAACAGAAGGCGAAAGGTGATAGTTTTTTTTGTTCAGTCTATCACAGCCTAAGAGTGCTAAATATACTTCCTAATTCAAGCACATATACAAAATAAAACATATCGTCCTCAAACTAAAGAAGTGCGTGGCGCGCACACCTGCCGTTCAAATGTTACATAAGAGCATTGGCGAGTGGTAAGTGTTCGCAAAACAAGACAAAACATGCAGGTAAAAGACCTATCAATTAACCCAACGATAACAGAATGAAGTGGAAACTTTGAGGTTTTTCGCAAGTAACTCAAGAAACCGTTTGAACGTTTGAGACTGCAGTGAAGTGCAGATAAGCAAACAGTGATAAGGCAAATTAACGAAGCACTGGTCGCAGTTGGTATGTATAGGTACACACATGAAAGGGCATATCTGCCAAAATTTCAGAAACGGCATTTCCCTCCAACCTAAACAACTTCCGATGTTGTGAAACAGACGGGCCATCTGCAGGTGAATAAATTGGAGCGGTTGTTTCAGTTCAACAACGTTGGTATGGTCCATGTTCGCATGCTCGTAAATGTTTACGCTTTCTGCTGATGTCGGTTTCAAAAGTCAATTTGTTTTTAGTCAGGCAAGCTTTTGACTGAAGTTCGTTCTCATATGAATTACTGTGACACTTTTGTCGTACACCGGGCTTAGACGATAGCGAGTACGTAGCTACAAGATCTGGTCCACGCAAAGTCGACTATCATGACACGACCTAATTGATATTCCGGACAGGGTGCCCTACTGTTCCTCATAGACTGCTATCAATCACGAAGTCATTATCACTTGTTGACCCACTGTCACAAAGCCTATGAAGCAAAAATAGCCCTAGGCTTTGAGAAATCGAGATCAAACAGAAGGGAGATCTAGTTCCCTAACGCAGCCTTAAGGATCTTCAGTGCAAAAGGTAAACAACAGACCGACAGTACACATCCGTGCGAAAGACATACTGAAATTGAACTGAGGGTAAGGTGGTTTAGACCACTGCAGTTAGGCAAGTTTCACTCGCTGGCCTCCCCTATCAACAGTGCCTGGCAATAGTATGAAACAGTAGGTAATTGTGCCACTAGGTTTATTAATGTCCAATCTCGTCTGAGCCTCTACACCCACAGATCTGTGTCTGTTATGATAAGCCCCGTCCGGGGAGAGCAAACAGAGATAACTATCCATCTTGACGGCGTTTAGAACGTTTTGTAGACATTGATTGAGAGCTCACTTGCATCATGTTCAACGCTTTGCTCCGATCGTTGGTTAGGCGAGCAAACCGAGCGCAATTGATGTGAAGAGCTGCTCCCCGGATTCGAAAACAAGTTCCCTCGAAGTCACACTGGACTTAGACAAGTATTTTAGAGTGGAGTGAAGTTTTACATTGTCGCTTGCAAATGCCTGGTTGTGCTGATACGGCAACCAACGGTCTCTTCGCACCGAATCACCCCGGAAAATGACTTTTAGAACGAGATGATGTGCGTTGTGATCAGCAGAATTTCACTCATCGCGATGCGGCTAGATCTCTTGTGTAGTCCCCTGGTACCGCGAGAGACGCGTGGCCGGGAGCTTGGAGCCTAGTCGCCTCCCGCGCGCGCACCTGGTTATAGGGTTCCGCCTTAACTACCCATCCCGGTCTTCAGAGGAACGCTAGAATGGTCAAAGAATGTTGTTCTGGGGGTTTTATCATCGTAGCCGTAATGAGTAGGTGATAACTGGGATGAGGGTCCTGAATCTTGTCCAGCAGGGACCAAACCAAGTGTCGAAAAATGTTGCGTATAGATTCCTTCTGTTCGACAGCGTAATGTATAAAACAGTGTCTGAGTCGTGCAAACATGCAAGCGTGAACATGAGCGTATCGGCCATTTTTCTCAATACATCTTGTCCTGCATGGTACACTCCTTTCTTTTCGCGGCCAGAACGTCTACGAGTGCGAGATTATTATTTTTTATCGCACAAGTGAAACTAACCAATTTTAAAGCACGATTATCTGTTACAATTAACTGTTCCATTTCAATGTTTTCTTCACATGAAGTGAATGTCATCTACCTTAAGTGATTTAATACTATACTATAAAGCAGTTTTCAAGCTTGGCCATGTAAACGTCGCTAAAAATGGACAGAAAGGACAACCTACAGTGATAATCAACGAGCTGTCGGCAATAATGACAGTTAAATCGTAATCATACGTCAAGTGTGCAATGCAGCAACAGTTCCATAAAACGTTTGACTGAAAAACATGTACGCTATTCATACAACAGACCAGAAATATAATCGACCGGTAAAGGAGCATTTGTAAAAAGCAATGAAACGTCAAAATGAATTATATATATATATATATCAGGGAATAATGTCAAGCAGTAGATAAACAGTCCGTCTGGACTACCAATATTTCTTCTAATAAAACACTCACCGACTTGTGGGAGGTTATTGACGAGTAAATCACTGGTGATCTGTCGTGGAATTGCCTTCGGATCGTATATAGCAACAACTGCTTTTTCTTCTAAGAGAGAATTACACAAATTTATGGCTTGACTGTCCCTGTAATGGAAGAGGAGACCCCAAATGATAAGCAAGTCGACAAAAATTAGTATACGCTCTAGATGTGATTTGTTAATTATAGATAGAACAAACGATAATACTAACGATACGTTTTTTTCACGCAACTCACGAAGAAACGATTAAGTTGAGTTAACATATGGTTAAAGGAACTTTTTTGCGGGAAACAATGAAGGTTTGTCAAAAATTCAAACAACAATCTCCAAACGGCTGGGTGATCCCTAGACAGATGTTGACACGCTGACATTCAGTGTATACACAGCTTCATACGAAGTCACAATAAAGTATGTATCAAGCCATCACTGTTCTGTGTTCAGAGTTCATGCGATGTACGTTGAGTGAGAGCAGCCATGGTGTTTACATTTTCAAAGGGGGCAATAAGCCGAAAAGGTTCTGGGACCGGTGGTAACATTACCGCAGTCCGACTTTAATATCCTGCTAGTCGTCTCTTTAGCTGTCGAACTTCAAAAGTCAATGCGCAACCTCCGCGTTTTTCAAACCACGTCATCCATCCCTGTGCTGTGTAAAGCGCGGTACCGCAAATAAGTAGCATGGCACAAGTCGAACGCCCGGAAACTGGACGGTAGTTCTTAAAGCCAGGAGGAAGCGACAATGGGAAACGCGTATAAACACTGTCCGGGACGTGTTGACAGACTGTGGACGCACTACTGTCAACAGATTGGGTAAACGTCAGTCGTGCGAAACAGTGTTCAAGTTAGTCGTTGTGCATCATCGTATACCTTGTAATGGATGTTCATAAATGAGCAACTTCCAAAGAAAAGCCGTCTTTTTCGGTTACAACACTTGTAGAGCCTTTTCGTCAGCTTGCAATGCTTTCCAGAATCACCATATGTACCACCTTCGATCTACGCACCTTACCTGTGGTGATAACGGATGGAAGCACGGATCCAGGCAACCGGGTTGCCCATTTACAGGGCACAACTCAGATCCAACCAGTGGTGTAAAATGTGATAAGGACGACGAGTGCAGACCTGGGAACGTGAATGCGGAGTCGGGGATTAGTACCTACTGAAGTTATCAAAACGGCTCATCAAAATGAACTCTCTAAGCACAACGTTCTACCCACGAGCATCTACCAGATTTCGTGCTGGGAAATTCTAAATACTTTTCGGCATTGCATACAAATAAATATGGTTAAAAAGGTATGAGAAAATAGTAAGACGTTATTGTTTGAAGCCTATTTAAACAAAATACTAGTCTGAATCAGATCATATATTTAAATCTGTATCGTCTAAAAGTCGAGACCGCAATTGATAATGATCGTGGACCTTTCGCTTACCGAGTGTCATGTGTGTCTGCTTTGAAGGTGAAACCGAAGATAGCAATCCGTTTCCCTTGTAGGGTATTGTTGAACTTGGAGATGATACGACGTGAGAAGCGACTTTGCTGAAACTCGTTCAATTGTAAAACCGAGTACCAATAGGACGCCACTTCTGGTAAATTCAAGCTTTCGCTAATGTAAACCTGAATTGAAAAGTATACGTACTACTGTGATCAGTTTCATGGTTTTGATTGAAATGACAAACAACCAGTTAGGAGTTACATCCTTACGGTGTATCCAGCCGCAGGTGAGTTGGATACCGTCTGGCTGACCAAACAGAATCAAAAGCGTTCGATATACCTGCGGTTTGAACCGGTTACCCTGAGTGCCGTAGTGGACGGTAGTGCCAGTGAACTATCCCGATCTTACATGTGCGTACAGTAATCGTTGACACAACGTCAATGCACAAGCTAACAACAAATGAAGGAAATAACAGTCAAATAAGAACACCACGCGACTACTCGTAACCATTGCAAGACCAGGTCATCCCTTCAGACATTCTTTAGTCCAGAAGATCAGAACGTTTTAGAGTTTACCGCGTGGTTTCGATTATGATTGAGTTTGCGTGTAATGCAGTTTGCCACCAATATTCCGAATTGTATAGGAGCAGTAAAACATCTAACCCGAATATCTTCCAGGACGACCAACGTGTCCCTTTAACCACCGTGTCATCAACTATACCAAGAGTTCGGCCCCGAAATAACTGCAATGAAATGCCTGATAGTGCACATACAAAAAACAGTACTTCAGTCTTCGTATATTATTATTATTATCATTATTATTATTATTATTATTTACGTGTGTTTATCAGACAATCCTGTTCTATCTGAATTGATGACTGCCACTTGAGACAACACGAAAAACGTTATGGTCATGCTCACTTCAGAGGTGGCTCACTGAAACCGTTTGCTCAACATACACCTCAAAATATCACTGAAAAGTTGCCACTTGTAGAAAGTAAGTTCGTACTATTGAACGCCATGCCAATGATAGCTCCAGATATTTGATAGTATGACATTCGATATACCTTAAGCATGAACTGAACAGATTTTGACTGCGTGATGATCCTATCGCGTTCCATGCATACGAACACAGGAGTTTTCTTGTAGTAACTGTTGTACGGCTCTCATCAAAAATTTCGACTCAAACGTCGACTTAACGTCGTTGACACATAGCTTTGTTGAATGTGGCTCGGATGAGCAGACGCTTATTCCGTTCTGACAAAGCACCTGGACGTCCTCTTGTGTTGATACTTTATTCGATGTGGTGCACACTAAGTGGCGGCATACAGCAATTTTCAAAAGGTGAAGTAGCAGACCGGTCCGTCGTAAGTTAGAATGCATTTTTAAAAGTGCAACAGCCTCGGCTTTTTTCAGCTGTATTAAGTTACCGTTTCGTGGTGTACTGAAAAACACGAAACTGCGAGCTCGAGTTTTCGACCAGAGTATTGCTCATCGCGTGGACGTTGCTTGTAAGCCGATAAGCTCACAGTGAATAATAAATTATAGTCAGCTATACGGTTATCATTGACAGCTGTAAGTTTCTTTTCACTAACAGGAGCTGTCGAGGTGAAACACAAGTAAGCTGTCCCTAGAGTAGTAACACAATTATTTTTGACACGCAGGTGGGCAAACAGAAGTAGGTAGCGCACTATTGAACACTGCTTTAAATATTCTGACCAACAACAAGCAGTAATTGTTTCAGGCTATATACTAGGGAAACTGGTAAGCGATACAAACAAACAATACAAATGTTACCAATTGTGATGTTACCCCATTGTCTTCAATGATGGTCGATAGGTTGTTTTAACTGATCAATTCGATGCACTTTTACGTTACACAGAGGCAACTCTTTTGCATGAGTATCTACTGTATGCAGTAGAATATTCATTCGTAAACTATCCCATGCAAAAGCTACATTATTCAAAGACCTACGACCACATTGCTGCCGAACCGCAGGAGCAACTGGAGAGGTCGTTAAAGGAACGATCTCACTGTTCTAACGTTAATACAAATGTCTATCAAATGAGTAACCAAACAGTTTGCCGACATGCATGCAGCGAAAAATTATGTGAGTTGTTGACCGGTTCTTGTGTTTAGAAGGTTGGATTGACAGTGGTGGAAGTATACAAAGTGAAAGCGAAGCTCGTAGGGTCAAGATCACTGCGGTATTCTCCAACCCGAAATACCTCTGACGAAACAGAGACAGTTCTCTGAAGTTTAAGTCTCGTGTATGAGACAATTACGAGAACTCTTGCATTAGGACTGAGTGACTTGGCTACTTACAATAGAAAACATGGTTCGTCACTTCAATACCGGCGTTTGATCACAGGATTAGAGTGATATTAACGGGTAAGCAGCAGTGCGATTAAGAAACGGATACTTCGCAGTGAGCGTCAAGTCAGTTCATTCCCCCAATATCCAGATACGCATAGACGTTAGTGGTCGGGTCTTGGTCTTGCACTAAGGATGTTGGCACTTTTCCTGATGCCACGACATATTGGCGTGAGGTGCGAGTTGGAAAAATGATGGCTTAGGATTGAGAAATGAAGTCAATTATCAAAAGGTTGGCCTCCCGGGCTGGCACTCTTGCAACTCACCGACTTGGTGGATGGGAGAGGCAGTGACTAATCCGGTTCACTGACGTGAATGCTGTCATTATCTGGCTGAGTTGTCTGTAAAGTACGTGTTATTGACGTAGCGGAACAATGAAAGCCACTAGAAACTTGTTTCACTGAGGACACCGCACTGTCTGCTACAACTGGATTACTTGTTTGCAAGTTGTGCGAACTTCCATGTTGCACAGTTGATTTTAGACATAGCTGCCCTTAGTAAGTAGGTCTCATCCCTCCCCAACCTCCTTTTTGACGTGATATTCGGGGTCTATTTTTCACTTCAGAGTTGCACAGCAATTAGCCATCGGTATGATTCGCTGATATCTACGATGATGGCAATGAGGTATGAGAGATGTGTTGGTGTGGGATATCTGTCGCGCAAAGTGCTCTTCACTTCACATTCTTCTTTCACACTTCCGGTACCCATTCTGCGTAGCAGCTGAGAAAGATCACCTGTGTTTTGAAGAGACGACGATTGGGTTCCAACTTTTCATATATGACAATCAACCGCAATCAATTCATTAAAACCCGTTATGCACCTCGATAGACGAATTTTTAGCTCGACGAAACACAGATTCTAACTCATGTGCTCATCGGTCTTATTCTTTTGGATTTACATCAAGTAGTAATTGCACGGCTGGAAACCCAGGAGATGTAATACAAGCCATTCTTGATAGGATGTGAACTCAGGGGTCTTTTAGGTTTTGTTAGTGTAAAAGACTGATCAGGACACGAAGACCAACAGCAACGTGCGCACGCAGTTATATCCACATTGTTCTCAGTAGAGATAAAGGCTTCCTAAAAGATCACGTTTGTGATCATTCGACATTACCTTCTTCGCCAAGCTCTACTGCAGAATCCTAGTATAGATTGAGGCAGTCTTGACAAAACTTGACAAATTATTTATTAAACTGAGACCATTCAGGCGAAGCATTGCACAAACGCACTCTTATTACTCACATGACCATATTCCATAGTGAAAGAAATCAGTAGTCTCTTGAAGCGTGTGTAGTAGCGGAGAACAGTTCCGACGGATTTAACACGCACAAACAGATTGAAGTGTAGATCATGCACTCATAACCTTGCGCTAACGGAAGGACTCCGATGAAGTAATAAGTACTATCATGGAGTTTACTAACTGGACTGAAAAACAGAACAAAGATTAACGGGGCCTCGTCCTACGAACGCGAAGCTAATGTGGGTCACGAAATCACGGCGGATTACACAACACAAAACAGTTACCATACCTCAAAGTTGGTGTGAGAATATTAGAAAGTCGGCTGAAGCAGAAAATCACTGAAGTATCGGAAGAACACAATAGAACACGATGGAGAACACCAAATAAAAAAACTACGACTGTAAGTGTGGAATATCTTATTCTAAAGGCTAACGTAACCTTTATCAACACGTTGTACATCAACATGTACAAGTCAAAGAAACAGGGGAAAACTGTCCACAGATTCAACTACGGCCCGTTCCGTTAACTTAATGTTGTGGTCAGGTTTGTGCATTTCATCCATCCAGAAGGATATGCTGACTAGAACTTGGGTCATAGCAGGTACAATCATGTCAGACAAGCCGAAGTGAAGCAACTGGACAAGAGGCAGCTACATTCATAAGATTGTACGTCGAACTACTAACCACGAGAGGAAGCTTAGACAGAGGTACGATTCTATCAGTATACAGCAGAGCTATTCTTATAGTTGCGGCGCGGATATCTTCTGAACAAGGAAGAACGGAGTAAGAAAAGGTACCCTTAAATATAGAAGCGACTGCGTATTGTCCAAAGCGGTTGGAACGCCGTCAGCTTAATCCAAAAGCTTGCTGTATCTTCGAATACATTCACTGTATGCACCAATGATCAGAATCAGACATCAATGTCTCATTCACTGCATCCTACGGGTTAGGAAAGTCTCCATAAGTCAAGTAACTCAGAATTTTGAGTCAGTGGCTTCGGACAGGGTCCCCAAGAAAACCCTGTCTCCTGTAGACACAAACTGGATCAGAGGCTAGGAACGGGGTCACTCAACTCAACCACTTCATGAGATAAGCGACCGTGAATAACCACGATTATCTTTGCCCTAATAGACCAGGTCACTTACTTTTACTTTCTTCCTGCTCTGCTACAAATTTTCTCCCCTTCAATTGAGGACAACTGGTGAACATCGACGTTTTTGACTGCAGTTCTCCCTGACAGACAGGGCCACGATCTGCTTTAGCAAATACTGTTCTGAGTCTGGAACCGGATGTGTTCAATCTCTGAAACGCGCTCTTACAATCTTAGCACAGTCATTCACATGAATTCGTTTTTGGGTAGTACAGTGGGCCAGCAATTCTTTCTCAGTATCTCTGATGAAGATGAGGCAGCAACTTGCGATCAAGATGAAGTGAGAATTGCACGGAGCTTCGAGGGATAGAAGAGCTTGCACGACTGGACCCCAGTGGAAGGTCGTCTCTATGTACCATCAGATTTAGCACCTCGGTCAAAGTCGGTTGACAGAGCAGAAAAACGATGCTCATTCGTCATATTTGTGTATGTTCAAGCAGACAACGGATATTATAAAGAGTAGCTTCTATGACGCAGCCTTTGACCTCCTGATGTAAGCTAAATGCCCTGAAAACGCCAACCTTCTCGTTATGTCAACGCGCAACTTGGTCGCCTTACTCTGGAGGACAAGCAGCTAGGTTGAAAGTTCGGCGAGCGAGTGTGACACACACAGTGGCGATCGGCTATTAAAATTATACACATCATAACGGTTCTACATTCCAGGTTTGGCATCTCAGCGCAAACGACGACAGCGCGTCCCGGTAAAGCCACATTACAATATTCAACCATCGACGTCAAACTATCATAAGCGTCGTCAGCTGTCGGTTCTATCACTCAATTAGAGATTATCGTTCATTTGACAACAATAACAACATCGACTCACATCATGCCGTTGTTCATGCTCGTTTCGTTTTATACTTTGTTGAGACCGTCTGCTCACAAACACAAAGTACTCAATTAAAAACGAAGCGACAAGGCCACACGGAACGTCCATCAAACAACATGAGTCACAACAGTACGGCGAATCAAACGAGCACTGCACGTAGATAACAATAACTGTGCAAACGTCTTTCCAACACATCCATTTCAAAGAACCAGCGCAAATACATCAGAGGGGGATTTCTGCTAACTCAACAGAACTTACGAACAAACGTCCACTCATCTCAACTGACTTCGAATACGACAAAGACCGTCTCAAAATAAAACCCAAGTGAACAAACATTCTGAGAAAACAACCCGACGAATATCCGGTCGAGTGAACCAAGGAGATCGGAAACAACATTCTATCAGACAACGCCCGGCGGCTGCTCTCCTCAGTCATGGTTGCACTGACCGTCCACAAGGTTTAAGTGAAATAATACAAGGGAAGGGTGGCTCACTAATTCCCAATCTGTCGCGGCAACTTGAACACTTTGAGGAACAGCAATATTAGCCTCGACTAACCAATTCAGCTGGGGATGATGCAGAACGTGCAGTTAGTTACGACATTCGAAAAACAAAGTGCGAACTGACCACACTACTTCGTTCCATATGGGAAACAGAACGGGTGTCTCATGGCTAGTGTTTATCAACACTCACCTCCATTGTCAAAAAAACCGCAAGAAAATCGGACAGTAAATACAGAGGTATGAGCCTTGTCTCTATCACATCCAATATGCTAACAGGTCTCAAAAGACAGCAGCCTCTAAAACAAAGAGAGAGACAGAGAGTTCGTCAAGAAAAGAATAAGCAGGCTGTTCGCCTAGTCGCGAGAATATTCACCATAGTTTCACCTTGCAACAGGCACTGCAATATCGATACTCTTTTTCCCCGTCAACGGTCATCGTACTGTTTTCCAACGTAAATGCCGCCTTTAACTCGGTTGCTCGTCATGCTCACTGCAGCTGTCTCCATCGCAAAAGAGTTTTAGTGAAGTAGTCAATTTAGCAGCGTCGTTGCACGTCCAATCTGGGTGCAGACTGAACACTTATAAGCAGTTACCTCTAGCGTTCTCCATTTCGGTACGGCTACTAGGGGCTTTAAAAAAAACGCAGGCCAGTTAGCTAATCATATGGCCAAGGGATGCAGAAGCATTGACGGCTCCGCTAAAAAAGGTAGGTGGGTGCCGTCTACCTGCTTGAGGAGTTCCTGACCATGCGCAACGCTGGACTGAAACGTTTCCGGATGTGGTAATGTGACGTATTCAATAGCGAACTCATATCGAAAAGTTCGCCGGCTTCTCTTTTCCTTCTTGACTCTAACAATGCAAGGCTTCTGCAAGATGCTGTGGTACGTAGATTTAATGTTAGATAAGTATAGTATTGGAGGTTGTTTTTGTATCTGGGAAGCTGCATCAGCGGTGGCGTCGGAGGTGTAGGGAATGAAATAGAAGCGCGTATTTCCAAGGCTAGGGTGGTGTTCGCTAATCTAAGACACCTATGGCGACAGAGAGGTATTTCTAAAGAGCTTCGAGGTTCAACACACAGTGAGGGCCGTATTACTTTACGGCAGCGAAACTCAGGGTAGAGGACGTGAACCGTCTTCCAGGTATTTGACCACCGATGTCTGCGTTCAATCGCTCGTATCGGGTGGCACCAGCGAGTAAGCAACGAGGAGGTTAGGAAGCGGGTGTTTGGCACTGATTGTCAAACGAGTTCAGTCACTACATTTGCACAGACTTAGATGGTTAGGTCATGTACTAAGGATGCCAGCTAGTCGTTTGCCACACCGAGCACTGTTTGCGACGCTGCGGTCT
>LOND01001259.1:24228-40388 GCA_014220965.1 Paragonimus kellicotti | reverse complement strand
TGGTTGCGCTTTGCAGCCTCAAAATGCAAAGTGCTTCTGCAAGATTGCTGTGTAGATTTAATGTTAGATAATGAAGTCATGGAGGTTGTTGACCGGTTTGTATACCTGGGAAGCTGCATCAGCGGTGGCGTCGGAGGTGTAGGGAATGAAATAGAAGCGCGTATTTCCAAGGCTAGGGCGGTGTTCGCTAATCTAAGACACCTATGGCGACAGAGAGGTATTTCCCTAAAGCTTAAGGGTCGTGTATATCAAACAACAGTGAGGGCTGTATTACTTTACGGCAGCGAAACCTGGCCACTCAGGGTAGAGGACGTGAACCGTCTCCAGGTATTTGACCACCGATGTCTGCGTTCAATCGCTCGTATCGGGTGGCACCAGCGAGTAAGCAACGAGGAGGTTAGGAAGCGGGTGTTTGGCACTGATTGTCAAACGAGTTCTTTTGTTCAGTCGCTACATTTGCACAGACTTAGATGGTTGGGTCATGTACTAAGGATGCCAGCTAGTCGTTTGCCACACCGAGCACTGTTTGCGACGCTGCGGCCGACTGGCGCAAGGTGCGAGGTGGACAGATGATGACCTGGCGTAGACAAATGAAATCGTTTACGAAGGGGTTGGTCACTGTAGGTCGGGTTCGTCTCCCGGGCTGGGGCCCTCGCGACTCACAGAGTCGGTGGCTTGAGACGTTAGGTGAGATGGCGGCTAATCGAGCTCAGTGGCGTGAATGCTGTCGTTGTTTGGCCGAGTTGTCTGTGAAGTGAGTGCACTTAATGATGCGGGGCAGTGAAAGCCGTAAGGAAGCTGTCTTGCTGATGACGCCTTACTTTCACTTACAGCTCGGTTGTTTGTTTGCAAGGTGTAGGCGCCTTGATGTTGAATGTTTGAATATAGACGTAGCTATTTTTAGTAGTTAGGTCCACTTCCCCTCCCTCCTCTGTTTTCTTCTTTCTTCCTATATAAGTTTTTTCTTTTTCTTTGTTCTTCGTGGTTGTGTGGCAGTCAAGCATCAGTGTGAACCACTGATGTATTGCTGTCTATGATGATGATGAGATTGTCTCTAATTTCTTCCTCCTTTTAATTCTCCTCATACTTGCGGTTACTTATTGGTCTATTATTTCGTAGGCGACTGCCAGGACCAATAGCGGCCCGAACCATGGTACCCACCGGTACCGCCCCGGGCTTGAAAATCGATGGTAACTACTCAACACCAGGTAAAATGAATAACAACCATTAATTTATTTCATTGATGGTACTTATATTACCGTTGACTTTCATGGACTGACAACGAAAGACATGTTTAAACGGAAAATTGTCGATGAAAAATCCGAAATTCTTCTCATTCTAAGTAAGTCAACGTCCACAGCTGATCACGGCTTTCGCGTCAACATAGGCTTATCAACTAGCCACATTCAAAAACAGGCACTCGATTCGAGTATCGTTCTCTTCAGAGTACGTCAGCACGGTACATACATGCAAAGGTCGGAATTTCGCATGAGGTAATCGTGTTGACCACTGTGCTATTGACCTCACAGTGGACGCAACGGAATTACCACTGCTAAAAGCTCAGCCACATCCGTTTACGAATAGATTGAACTACTGTTTCGACAGGAGGCCGAGATTTTCCTGTCAACCGTAATCGCATGACCAGAACACCCCAGTCAAGCTGATTTCACTTATTTAAGCTGCAGCAAGTGGTCAATCTAAGCACCCAATTATCTCTTTATTGCTACACTGCATGGAAAGCAATGCTGTAGAGACTTAGCATATAGCCCAAATGCCAATGGAGTTTATCTGCCAACTAAAATGAACCGAATAAAAGGTAGTTTAGGATGTCGGGATCAACTGTTGTGCTGACATTCAAGCCCGATTAAGAAAACTCAATAACGACTATTGTTGACTAGACAAAAAAAATTGTGAGACTAAAGGAGAATAGAACGCACAGACAATTAGTTTTACAGGCTGGAGACCAGATGAGTGTTTGAAGATGAATCTACCGGAAGAAACTCGATTAAACCGGATAGAGACTGATGAGAATGTGAGGGAAATTAAAGATAAATCACCAACCTACGAACAGGTGAATGGCGCCTTTTTCACTGAGTGACAATAAAAAGTCTGACCTTCGCGAGTCACCCACAAGTGCATCGCAGCTCAAAAGTGGTGCGAAGATAGACAAAATAGAAAATGGTCGAACTAATTTGAAGCTGGTTTATTTCTCACGAACTGCGCGACTCTTAGAAACGTTTAACATTCGTAGAACAATACAAAATAATACCTTTGACGGAATGGTCATAAAATTAATAGTTTCACATAGTGGTAGGGCAACAGAGACTGACAGCAGGATATACTTCCATATACGTTCAAGGGTGTTCACTCTGATGTGCACTACGAAAACCTACCAAATTAAGAATGTCTTTTCGGAAACAACTGCCACCAAAACCAAGACTGGCCTTCAAGAAATGTTGCCCGATTCTACTGTCCGATCCAATGGCTCGAGACACATCACGAACGTCCGCCTTGGTCTTTTCGCAGATAGCAGAAATTGCGTTAATGCTGCTAATTCTCTGAGCGAGAAAAGCGTTAGCTGCCTGGGGCATTTTGGGGAAAATGAGACACCAGTAATAGTGGAATGAAACGGCTACGAAATTTTGCAGGCTGGTAACACATACAAGTCAACATTAATATGCGAACCCAAACATGAAAATACCGTTGTGATGTCAAATACGGACAGCGGGTCTAAAGTGGTATTGGTAGCCGAACCAAGTTGTGTTGAAAAAGGTTTCAACTATTTTAGGTGGTCGTTCCAGATCAGCCGATGTCCCCAGCATGTCCGAATCAAGAATATCGAAAGAATTGCAGCTTGCGCAATAACTAAATTCAAGACTCAGTAAAGCCTTAAGAACCAGGAGGTATGATACGTCTGTTCTTTGGATCTCCAAAGTTTCACACAAAATACATTATTGAGGCCAGTTCTGTGAATGCCTAAACCACGTCAACATCAGTTGTCAAACTGGTTGGTTAAAATATTACGGTCACTAAAGCGCGGAATGAGCAAGCTCTCTTTGTGAAGCAGTTTCCTACAAGAAATAATTCGTATCATGCGTAACTAAATCAGTGAGCATCAATTCCAACGTCTGGGCAAGATAGTTTGCTCATTCTATGTGTCTCGAGTGTAAAATTCTATCTACAGCAGGTGAGAGTATGACAAGAAATCCAGTTAGGCCCACACTGATGAAAATCTTTACAGTTCACCAATAAAGTCAAACGCTAGGAACTATTCAAAAACTGGACTTATTTATCTGAGAAGTGAATGATGTTACGGCATTAAAGAGTGGGCCGAAAACGTCAAAAGGGTGAAAAACGAGCCACTTGTAAGAATTATATTGAATCTGAAACAAGTAGCTCTTCAATCGTTGCAAATCCTCATCATCCCCAGGGAGTGGTGAATCGGTGCAATGTTCATTTTATCACAAGTGCACTTGGAGCAGCCGTGCACGTCAACGGTTTCGTGCATAAGCAATGCAGAACAAGCCTCACCAAACACCGAGTATCAGAGCTAGAAGAATGTGAACTCGCGATACCAACTAGAGTGAACTCCAATTATTTGATTGGGTTCTTGTAGGGAAATGGGTATTAACAGTCACTTGCCTTCACGTTTTCGAATAACTCATTGAAAATATAGTGGCTCTTGTGCTCAAGCCCATTACAGTTGTCTAACGCAGAAAAAAACGTTAACACGGTGTTACAAGAACCAGAAAAAGTCGCGATGGCGTTAACGCACACTATCGATCGGACCTCTTGTCCTGTTTAAAACAAATATTAGTCGTTTGCCAAACCCCATATTTCGCGAAACTGTTCACTTAGTCACAGAAGAAGCAACATGACGAACATAAATTTCCGATAATTCATCGTCGAGGCAATACAATTATACAATTATATATATATATACATATATATATATATATATATACAATTATACAATGATTATGAACAGACTGAGTCGTCTAACTGGCCAGAATACAGAAACAAAATATACACACGTCTCAATATTCATCCCCCCTCAACCTAGACAGAGGATAGGTTTATTCCTCCGTGACAAAAGCCAATTGTCAATGTGGATGTGAGTAAGGGTGCACTGCTCAAAGTCAGAGTTGTACACGTGCGTACAGCAGCATCCACTGCTACTTTTCGCCATGGTAACTGTAGGGTTTGAACAAACTGTTTGTGTGAACGGAAAGTTGGATTTCGTATCCGGATAGCAATCGTTTCGGCGATGGATAACATCCGTTGTCTGGTCGTTTTGGCCTGATTAATTGGAACTATTTATGCAATAACGAAAGCCTGCTTTGGATCCACTCGATGGCCCGTGTCTGCTAAATGTGTTACGATCGTGCTGTTGAAAAATTTGGTCACCCCCGTTACAAGCCAGGCTAAATGATGGTCTTCGATCCGTTTGGACAAACGGTTAGTCGTGTGATCAACTTATTCCGCTGTACAACAGCAGGAGAACGAGTACACTAGCATGGATTGGTGGAGGACAGGAATTTTGTCTCTCATGTTCAAAGTCAACAGGGTTGGTGTGATGAACCAGCTGTGCAAAGTCACTGTCGGGAATGTGCATCCGAGAGTCTGATAAAGCCTACGACTGACTTTCTCTGCCGCGACCTCTCATGAAAGACGAACGTATGAATATTCCCTTCATCACTGTGGTCACCAGGTCGCGCAGTTCTGCTGAAATCATGTTTCGATAGATAAGAACATATCTTTCTGGTTTGGCTGAAAACTGTGATTGAGGCTTCTCGACGCTTATTGACGTTTTTGCTTAAGAATCATCACTAGGGGCAAAAATTTTGTTGCGCACGACATAGTAAAGACCTAGTGGAAGTTGAAACCCAATTCGAAAATATTTGTAACAAGGTTATCCAGTTGATGGCTACTTCGTTCTCCACTCTAGAACAATTCACCCACATTCATACTGATAGTTGGCTTATATCACGACGAATAAACCGACCCCCCGTCTAGAGTGACGAGAGATGAATGCTGAGACGTGTTTTTGTTCTTTTATGCTGACCAATTAGATGACTAGGTCTGTTTATAGTGGTTAATATATCCTATATAACTGCACTGACCTGATGATGAATTATCGAAAACAGATCACACATTACTTACCGATTTTCATGTAGCTCCCAAGCCGAGTACAATGACATGATGAAGCTACAGCTGGAGTTCCGGATCACGCAACACAATCTAGCATGGGTTACAAAACATGATGTAAATGCAGGCTATCATGCATGTGGCAACCCACAAGTGAACCATCTACATCAACGATCGTTCAGAAATTCCTAGAAAATGTCACCATATGGATCACACAAAAACAAACACAACCGTTAACGTAACCGGGAAGCTCCGGTTGATGAAGTGTACATCATCAATATCCATGGAGACAACCAATAACGGTGGTAATTTTTGTTAGTACGGAGGCTGTTTTCGGTTCGATTGCCCGTAATATCTTCTGGAACTGTCACTTTCGTGAACAGAAATATGTGCATCCGTCTAGGCCATTGCATGCAAACGGGACGAGAGTTTATGGACATGTGTTTTATTGGACAACCATTAAAGGTGACACTCGCCAAGACTGACCACACCCTTCTTCCTGTACAACAATGGTATATACGACTTCTGGGCGCACCTAAGGATTTTAAGGATCATGAGATGGAGGCTCTTTTCAACAATAAGCTGAGAGACATAACGTGTGCGCACGACCAGGTATTGTTCAGTCCTTTAAGGAAAGCATGTGGCCACACGGAGCAAAGTCAGTGACCGGGCCAGTCTACAATGAATGCCTCTTGCAACTTCAAGGTGTACAGTAAATGCTGGGAAAACTTTCATCACAGTCTCTTTTATTACAGATAGTCAGCTTGAGGCTAAAGACCGTTTTCAAAACAGCCTGTTGGTGGTAAAGAGGTGAACGGAAATGCAGCGTTTGACAAGTGTTGTACCCGTCAATGATGATGGGACGAGTCTCCGAAAGACAGCCGTTCGCCGGTGCGTGTCATCAGACTTCTCAGATAAGTGATCAGACGATCAGATAAAACAAGCTCATCATCTGCGATGGTTGGGTAGAATGTTGTGCATGCCAGCTCAGCGTTTAATTCGCCGTGCATGAACCAATGAAGTCAACGCCAGCTGGAAGAAACCACGAGGTCATCGAGTAACGAAGCGGCCATAAAATATGAAACGTTTGACCGTTTCATTGGGCGAAGTCGGTGTGTCGTCTAATCTGTTGGACACCTCGTAATGGTTCAAAGTGCTGATTGGAAACAGTATCAGACATGACAGCTTGTTTCAGCCAGTGAAATGTTTGCATTAACAGCACCGTTTCTGTTCAATCTCATTTTATGTAAAACGTTTGTATCTCATTTCTTTTGATGAAAGTTTTCCCACAACATTCTTGTTGTGGCCAACGGCGGTTCGAGTTGTAATGCCGTCTGACCAGGAGCAACACCGTTTAGAAATGGAGGAATGAAATAGCTCTGTCACGGTATATTTAAGTCCGTCATCGATCCGTACTTTCCGCCCCATAACCTCCTGTTCTACAATAGACAATTGATAATACAGAAATCTATCCAGCCAAAATCAATGCGTTAACTGCTTTGACCGGTTCATTGATCGTCTATTGTGGAAAAGCACATTTACGCTTCATGTACTTCCATCCAGAAAGGATGAACAGTGCATTGCAATAACAGCCACTTCAAACTGCAAACGCATTGTAAGCACCGTTGATGACAAGCAGATTGGTCAATAACATCATCCGGTATCACTTCACAGTAGAAACCTACATCTAAGCACTGCAATCTTAACGAATTGACAGATACACTATCGAATGAAAACTGACTTAATTTTAAAAAATCAACTTAGACACCGTTGCTGGGTTTACACGAAATAACAGATGATCACCAAAAGGGACATGCTCAATAGGCGAGGATAAACAGAAGTGAGTTTATCACTGATAGTTACCACGGCAACTGAGCAAGCACAAAGAACGATACGTCAACAGTACCTACTGAAGCTTGGTGGGTATTACACAAAGATGGCAAATAAAATACAATAAAAACAAAGTGTACACGTAAGGTATATTTTAATTTTGGACAAATCACAGCAACTAATTGACGAGTCCATGTGACAACCAGTACTTATTTCTCTAGATTGTGACAGCAACAACTTTGAGTCACCTCCGAAATCGGAACACATTAGGAATCATTACTGGTTCATAGGCAGCGTAATTAAATTATGCGTGAGGGTTTCCCAAACAATGCACGGCTCACGCTGACAACCAAATAAAACTTACTTATTAGCAAAACTTACTAATTTGGATAACTCCGAAGACCACGTGGACATGATGAGAATGCGTTCGGCTGGCACCCAATGCAGATAGATATTACGAAGCATTTCGACTGCTCGCCGACCGGATTCCGTTTGTTCATCTCCACCGATGAGCACACGATCTGGTTCTTCCAAATTTTTCACAGCTGTGCCTTCGGCCAGAAATTCCGGATTCGATAAGACCACCGATTCCGAAAGCTGCTCGTCATACATTCCAAACAATAAACAACATGATTCTGAAAGATGTAGTACATTTGGTATAACACACTAAATGATAAAGACCGCCAAGTAAAATGAATGTCAAACCGGAAATTGTGAGAGGTCTGCCGTCCAAGTAATTGTCGCGTAACTTGTTTGAACCAAGTTACTATGGATAGACACAGTCCACTTTGGATTGCCAGTCTGTAAAGACAGAGGCCACAACAGTTCGAAATGACGATTGTACAGGGTGATCATGCCCATCCGAAAACGGACATGACCTGTGACTGAATTCATCAGGTGGATAGTCTGAATGGGGATCGGACCGGCAACCTTTCGAGTTACAGGCCGAGGATTCTATCCGATCGGCTACTAGTCATAGAAGCATCGCTTGTCATTAAAGTAGTTATTATCAAGTGTACAAAATTTTTAATAAAATAACTCAACTATCAAAGGAAACTTTGTCTGACAAATCCCACCCGGGAGACTTTATTCACTGATTGCACATAGTCAATCACATCAAGAAAACGAGGAACTCAATGCCAGCTTGCTGAAAACACGTAATAGTTTATGATGCTCACCCCTAAAGCAGTGCTACGATCGACTTTGTCTCTTTATGGATCACATCCGACATACGCACTCTGAAAGAGATTTAGACATTAAGTTTACGTGTCGTCAACCGTGCTCTTGTCAACAGCAGCACTCTTTACTTGATATGATGGAAGACCATCATCGCATAAAAATTCAACCTGACGTGTTTAAACAAGTAAACTCAATCACCACAGGTGCATCACAGCATGAACCCAAGACGGGTTTCCATTTTGAAAACGTAAAGTTAATCGGTGTGCTAAAGCTCTCTTTATCATAAATGGACCAGAAATTGATGATGTACTCGCTTCAACAGTCTACCACTTACATGGAAACAGAACCCAACTACGTTACCTCAATGATGGAATATGGTCAGCATGCATGAGTGACGTAAACGAAGGCTGATTTATATTACTGACCAACATACAACAAACAAACAGCTATCCAAACACATTAATCTTTGAAAACATATAGCAAAATCTGAAGTGTTAAACAGAGACAGAGAAGAAGAAACCAAATGTCCCTCCGATGAATGTAACTAAGTCGCATACAGGCTCAATCTCCATCTGTATAACACGTCTCAACGAACAGTTCCACCATACATGTTTTATCTATGGCTGAGTATCCGCTCATTTATATCTCATGGATTGAGGGACAAGTTGTCCATCAAATCGAGTACTCCTTCGCCTGCTGCTGTTCAACAAAGCGAATCGGAGGAAATGATAAGAGCATCCTCTAGTCCAGCTAAAAGCAGAATGAACAAACGATAGTCAGCGCGGTTGTTCACCCAACGAACACAAACTAATTCGTCAGCTCGAATGAATCATTCGCGGTCGTTTACAATGCTCCAACCCATCAACCAAGGATAACGCAATGGCTGTAGACGCAAAGGAGGTTTTATCTAACCCTCTGTGACTAACGATCAATAAGTGCGCGTCAACAGCCGGTTAGTGAGGAACGTAATTTTCTTCTTAGAGGATGCAGATAGGCAGCATATAATTTTTGACCTACAGATTAGTATTAGCACGGGTAGACATTGTAAGCATGCTAATCAGTTCGTCTTGGTAACAATGCAATATGTTAAAACACCAGGAGAACGATTATAAAAATGGTGCCTACATTGGCTAGAAGGAACGGAATGAGAAACTGCCTGAAATCTGGTTAAATGAAAAAGAGAGTTTCTAAACTTAAATGTACGATATAAAACAGGAAACTTTCTCACTTAATCGCATGCTTGAGAGAACGTGATGACAAAACAGAAAAAAGTAGATGAGAGGTGTCAAGAAATGTAGACAAAGAAACCCCCCGAAATGAGTCCAAAGAACTGACAAGCACTACAACAACTATGACATCAGATGAAACATGACTGTACTGTGATCGCATAGGGCGTCTTTTCCAAAAACCCTTCTTCATAAGGACCACAGCGACTACCTTGCAAATCCTACAGAACGACCACTTCGTCAACAAACCTACAATGGTGGATCCTGGAGTGTTCGCAAAAGTAGTGACCCCAACACTACCAACGCACACAAAAGCGGTTAATTTTAACGTCTCCTACCGGTGGCCGGTGGAGAAGGAGCAATGTAGATTTAAATATCTCCAAAATATGGCAAGCTTATGCGAAGCAGTCATGAATGTAATAGGTAATACTGTCAAAAGCTAAAAGCAATTAGTAAAAATCATACACTTGAGGGATCTCAGGTGATAACGGACGCTGAAGTATCAATGACATTGGAAAATAAACACAAATCAGAGGCAATGACTCACGGATGTGTGAGGTATTCACTCATATAAACTGATGGACACTACATACAGAGAGTGTAGTCGGAAACACCTTTCTGTTATTCTCGAGGCTCAAAACTACTTATTTATACCACGGGAAGTGGATAAAATATTCAGGTTGGTCGAGGAAAAAATAGGTAGCAAACTGAAGACATGTTAGGAATGTTGGTATTGGGATTATAGAACACTAGATCATTAACACATTACCACGTTAAATCCGGGAGAAAAATGGCGTCATTCAGTATACCAATATTGTCTAAAAAGAAGCAACATTTTCATCAAGTGGAGTTATTTGCAGTTAGTTATTTAAACAAGCTTTTCAAAACTATCAACGAAAAAGTTGTCGATTTCAAAACCAATACTTCATTCAAAACAAACGATACACTTCGACCGATAGCCGATGAGATGGGCAACGATTAGCACAATCGTCGCAAAACCAAGTAAAACAATAATTACTGATGAGTAGTAGGGGATTTTGTTTTTCATATAGATTGAACATCACCCACAATTGATCGCAGCTGTCGCATTCCCATAGACTTTCCAGTCGGCCCCTTTCGAAAAGAAGCACTAGACTCGAGTTTCGCTCTCATTAGAGCTCGTCAGTAGTGCATATCCTTGCCACTGCCGGGACTAGAACTCCGGCCATGCTTTCATGCAGTGGCAAGGATATGCACTACTGACGAGCTCTAATGAGAGCGAAACTCGAGTCTAGTGTTTCGAAAGGGGCCGACTGGAAAGTCTATGGGAATGCGACAGCTGCGATCAATTGTGGGTGATGTTCAATCTATATGAAATAATAACCACAATTGTGCGCAAATCAGGACCCGTCCCACATTTATTCCTGACTGTTTTGTTGTTCAGCCGTTTCAGGCTGCAAGATGCATAAGTTCCTCAACATCAATAAAATCTTCATAAAAGTCGGAAGACATCTCGTATGCCATGCAGTTGAAAACATTTTTTGTCTCTCATTATCTCGGTTCAACATCCGTTAAAGATGTACATTCCATATTGGCTATACTGTCCATCTATAACATGCTATGACCTCTTAATGAGAGACCGCGCGCTCCTAAACGGATCTATAAAATTTCCGACCGACTGCATCTGCAGCATATGTGCGTATTCTGTCAACGACATAACTGAATCTCAACTCAATTCTAAGCCCCCCGTTGTTCTTATAGTTCGTTCAGCACTGTTTATACGAAAACGACACGAAAAAGTGGCGAAGAATTGGTAGTATTATTGAGAGGAGAACGCTCCAGTGTTCTGAACAGTATGCATTGCTAGGTAAAACGACTTCTACTTAACTCCTCTACGTGTGAAGTGACGCACATGGATAACTCAACGCGCGCCGACTAATTTGTAGGAGATGAGAAGCGTATTACCATCGTGCATGAGCGAGAACTCGAAACGACCGTTTCAGAAGATCTCAAGTTGTCTCTTAGCTGTGTTATGATGATGACGAGATTTCGCATAACCCTTAGAATGCTGACCCGTTCGCTTAGAACCTTTCGATTAGGAGAGTTTCCTTTGAGGTGTAACTTACAGTTATGTCCTCAAGTCAAGTACATCGACTGTTCCTTAAAAAGGACATCGCATGATTGAGATAGCATAGAGTAAAAAAGACGTTCCATCATTTCGTTCACTTTGTTCAAAAAGAATGTGGGTCATTCCCTGTATATCACAGGAGCTATTCCATTGACCTAGAAGACGGTACATCAGATATCGCATATTATAAGGCACATTTCCAAGAGTAGTACGATAATATGTTTCAGAAGTTATTTCCTGAAGTTTTGACATTAGATAGGTAGTCTGAAGTGCAAACAACATTCCCATAAGGTTAAAGTATATCCAACCCGGAACACTCCTCCCCATCTGTTATCAACAGATGACTATAAGAGAAAACTTGAAGCACACATTCCTGATGTTAGCTTGAATCATCAATCAGTTTGGCAATCAAGATAATCTTGACGTGGTGTAGAACGTCCAACAGGAATGCCAGCAGAACATTAACTGTTGAAGTGCTTGTAATGAGATTAGACTGGAGCTGCTTCCTGACGGGGAAAAGTTCGGTCGGTCAGACCTGAAGTACAAGTGTGTCAAATTGTCTAGGTCAATTTCGTGGAACGTAACAACGAACGGGCCAATCAACACATAACGCCATTGTTGACCGATAGCAGTCAGTAATGTAAACACTGTCAGTTTTCTACAAAAAGAGCATTGTTTTTCTATACATTGGGATTGTTTAGTGGCGCTCACACCACCGCTGTTCTGTTTTTCTCGACTCAATAGCTAGATATGTCGCAGTATGAATGTCTCACACCTGAATGCCATGTCCGTGTTACACTTCCCTCTTTACATTCCATCTTTCGGGATGCACAAAGCAAATCCTTGACTCTACTGGACCAGAATAAGCCACGCTATGTTGTTCACCTTCCGTGATTGCACGAGTAACGGCAGCAGACAGACAGCAACTACAGTCACACATACTGATACATCAGAATGGGTTTTGTTTGCCCATAAAAGTGGCCGCTAAACGTTCCCAAAAACAGTATGTAACAGAGAAGGGATAGGCAACATCAGTATGCCTTAGGTTTCTTGAAGCGTTATATATAATGGCCACGTCAGCTGTATGTGAGTAAGACAAAGTACGTCAATCAGAAGGCTTATTTTCAAACACAATGTTGACTGTACTAACAAAAACATTGCTTTTGGGATTAGCAAGGTGCTACTTGAATCGAGGTACAAAAAAATGACTTGAAAATGCATCTGGCTTCGGATATACCTGTGGTTCAAAATCGTCCGCATTCCATGCACAACGTTCTCTGGGGCTGGAAGAATTCAGAATTCGTGTGATTGTTTCAGATGCCTTGACTGGCACTGTGCTTTTCTCAACCACCACTTTTGGACCTCGGCTCACTTTAGCCACGCGCCGAGCAGCAGCTTCCAAATTGGTCATATTTGGGGCCCGACCCTGAGTTGAAAAATGAAAACTGCATCAACCACATGATATAAAATAATCGTAAAAGTAATGGAACAAGAAAACTGTTAACCGATCCCCTTAACCATCTTCTACAAACCACTGGGCAGATATACAACGTAAATGCCTTCTAATCATGACGAGGTCACTCAATTAGTCGATTAGATCACCCCGCTAACAGCGTTCATTAGCAGGTAGGTTCGGAAGATCTACTCCAAGTAAGTGTGGAGAACTGCAGTAGTTTGCACAGAAACAAATCGAAAGCTGGGCACCACGAAACAATGGGGTTTCACTACCTACAACAACCTGAATGGGTAGAAAATGAAGACCTCAAAACGATAAATGATGCGAATTTTACATGATGAGGAGTTTGATTCTTTTAAAATCTTGTATAATGCACAGAGAACATGAAGTGCACGAGACAGAACTCGTCCGTGCACTTTCCAATCGTGAACTTGGGAATACAAAAATCGGGCGATTAATTGATAGACAGAATGGTTGCCAATGATTTTCTAAAACTCGTCTCAGCGTAGCTAGGATAACCGAGGCAAACGTGACGTAACTTTGAAAGGTTACATACGATTATTCGACCATACCTAATGTGTGATCATTAAGACAGTGATCAACACGGTTATCTAAGGAAAGACTGGTCGGTTGCGGCAAGGATATCAACTACAGACGAGCACCAACAAGAGCGAAACGATAGTACAGCGTTTCAGTACGAGAGGGGCCGGTTGAAAAGACTACGGGGATGAGGAGGCTGCGATAAACTGAGTGATGCTCAACCTAAATCACCAAGAATTTTCTAACACCCGTGATTGATCAAAATATCGCACACGTTTCTGTAGGATAAACATGAAAAGAAATCCTAATCATAGTGGCAACAGTCAGGGTCAACAAGACAGCTGTTATGTCTCCTCCCGAAATATATGATGATTAGGTCGAGCCTAATGAGAGGTAAATGGCTCAATGGTTAACGTGGCGGCCTGAAGAAAGCGTCTTTTCGAAACAGGTTGCGTGTAATCCTATCTGAATGCGAGATCTGCGACTAAATGTGGATGACGTTCAACTTGAACCAGATCCCTAGTAAATGATCAGAAATCTAAACTACCGTCTAGCAGGTTTAATGAAGTAGAAGAGTTCAGCCTGTCTGGGAAATCCTGACAGCCGGGTTATCGGATGGAAGTAATGGACAGTACCTGTGTCTTCTACCTACATAATCGGGCAACCTGAACAATCTTACATTCGAAAAACAAAATGCGAACTGACCACACTACTTCGTTCCATATGGGAACAGAACGGGTGTCTCATGGCTAGTGTTTATCAACACTCACCTCCATTGTCAAAAAAACCGCAAGAAAATCGGACAGTAAATACAGAGGTATGAGCCTTGTCTCTATCACATCCAATATGCTAACAGGTCTCAAAAGACAGCAGCCTCTAAAACAAAGAGAGAGACAGAGAGTTCGTCAAGAAAAGAATAAGCAGGCTGTTCGCCTAGTCGCGAGAATATTCACCATAGTTTCACCTTGCAACAGGCACTGCAATATCGATACTCTTTTTCCCCGTCAACGGTCATCGTACTGTTTTCCAACGTAAATGCCGCCTTTAACTCGGTTGCTCGTCATGCTCACTGCAGCTGTCTCCATCGCAAAAGAGTTTTAGTGAAGTAGTCAATTTAGCAGCGTCGTTGCACGTCCAATCTGGGTGTAGACTGAACATTTATAAGCAGTTATCTCTAGCGTTCTCCATTACAAAAGACGCTTAGCAGGGGTGTCCGGATTTTCCAAACCACGATGTGCAACGGCGTTGACGTACTCAAATTCCCTAAGGCTTTGCTGATCCCCCGTCATAACCTTTAGCAATGCGACCAAAATGATATGGGAGTGACGTCTATTTCAGTTTTTCTCGGCAAAGTAAAACGAGTTTTGGAAAATCATCAGTAATTATTCCGTGCTTGCGTCAACGAATGGTCGAACATCTCCCAAAATGGTTGATTCAATCTCCTGAGCAAACGGAAAACCAAGGAAGCAACCGAACGTGAAACTCGGTATCGTCAATTGGGAAGCACATCTTGGAGACAGGTCGCAACGTCGACCCGATCAGCTCACTCACTGTGTTGTAACGGCGTCCAAATCCCGAAATGTTAGACATAAGCGAAGCTGTATTGGTCAAACAAAGACAATCAGTGTTGTATGTGCAGAAGTTAACGGTTCACACTGTCCACCTCTCATGGTAGTAGTTTCCTGACCCAAAATTCACTGCCTAACTATTGTTGCCATACCCCTGGTTATACATTGTTTGTATTTAGTAAGCGACTGATGAGATAAATCGAAATATTTTCATTCTGCACCGTTTGCCTTCTTGTTGTTTTGATGAATTATCCCTCCGTTTTTCAGTTAACTGTTCGTTCGTTTTTTGTTCAAACGTTACATGTTCGCGAGTAAAAAGCGTGTACGAAATGAATTTATTTTCATAACCTTGTGTTCTCCATACGTTTATTCAATGTCACATGAGTTCATATAATCCGTCATGTAATGCTCACATTTAAACGGTAAAAACAACAGTATCGTATTAGAACGTTTGACACAGAAGGAACAAGAGTGGCGTTCCACTCGCAGATAAATACTGTAAGAACCATCTTAAATTTTACATACCTTAGGGTTCATCACGTTTTAGAAAAGCGCCCACCTATTCTACATAGAAAATGTGGTTACTCGTCGAAGTATAACAACTAGTTCGAAGAACAGTACACTACATTGTGTAAACACTGATATGTTTGATATCTGAAACCGTAATGAAATAAATGTCAAAGAACGTACGTTTACTCTCATAAACCACATTGCATTTGTCAAGTTTCAGCACAGCGGGTAAGATGTCGTAGAATGCTGTTAGGCTGCATAAAAACATTCCTGACTCCTTGACGGTTATCATCTTCTTACAACTGGAATGCTTGTCTCAGGTCATGTTACTTAAACCAGTACTCAACTGCTTTGAAAACATCCAGCGAACCAAACAATAGTTGGCGTTAAGATATGAAATCTGAATGCCATTTACAAGCTAAAGGTCACAGCAAACACGGTGTCAGACAGTAAATGGGAATGGAGAAGCTGGAATGCAAGTTATTTTGGTTATCGACTTTGTGATGTTTTCTTTTCTTTACACATAGAAAAGATAAGCGTAACCGTATCCCGAAACAAAAGATTACCCTGATATATGGAAGGTATTAGAAGGGGTT
>LOND01001258.1:55097-66170 GCA_014220965.1 Paragonimus kellicotti | reverse complement strand
GATTTCACCGATAACGTTCGTTTATCACACATAGTGAGAATGCAGCCTCATCGGCAAATCCTTCGAACACCACAAGGATTACATCCTCGCCCTCTGACCCACCAGGTCAATACCACCCTCTTATCGTTCTTTATTCTCAAGCTATCTGGGGGTGTCTATAAATGTGGCACCTGGCAACTTTATTCGGCAATAATCTTAAAGAAAACAACTGATTCATTTAATGAGTTTGAATAACATAGTGTAATGTAAACAGTGTATTAATTTCCAGGACCTTTTCTGAGCATTTTGTTCTGTCCACTTTTTCATGTCGAGGTCGTGTACGCTATTCGGTTCTCTGAAATTTAGTTTAATCCTCATCCTTACTGAATACGTTTCTAGTTTTCATTGTTAGGGTTTATCAAGTTCACCCATTCAAACTTTAAAACTGTGTAATGTCCGGAGAGTTATGTCCTAAAAATACCATCCTATCGTATGTCTGGCTATGCATTCTTATCCAAACCTTTGGTTCACTGACGTCGAGTTCAGGGTGATCGGTCAACAGATTGATGAAAAGAGACGAAAACAGCCACTACAGAGTTAAAATCTCTAGTTCTCGTTCCTCTGTTGAGTTGGAGTTATCGTGACTTTCTAGGTTTTTAACTGAACATTGGGAGAGGTGACACTTCATCGGTCTCATTGGCGTGAGTATTGCCGTTGTTCAGCTGTCTATGTGTTATGGCAATAGTGACCTCACTGGCAGCTGGCTGATGAGGCTGCATCCTCACCATGTGTGATAAACGAACGTTATCGGTGAAATCGGCCAAATAAGAGATGTAGAAGAGTTGTCAAGATAATTATTTGTCCAGGCAAGCAGTACCGTCTGCGAGAGCAGATAGAAACGTCCAGCGAAAGCGGTGTAGTATTTCGAACACGTTGGCAATAGCAAGTTGTGTAAGGATTGCCCGGATTGGGCGATTTTCTGACAAGGCCTGTGCGCGAACCATCAGGCCAGCCTCAGATTGGTTAGACTGATAAGCAGAAGCAGCTTTTTGCTATGCATGTGTAACCCAATGAATCAGCAGGCGAAAAGATGAAGCATGGATACCCCGGGGTAAACCATGATGACAGACTACTTATGATCCATCAAGATCCTGAATTTTACCTACAACAATGTAGCAGTCAAGCAGCCTAACGCCATTTGAGATGAACCATTAGTGTGTGCATCCCATTGGTGTTAAAATCGCGACTTAGTCACAACCTGCTTGCTTCGGGATCCATAAATTATTTCTTTACAACACATTTTTACGTAAGTACAACGTCTTCACCTTATCCCCATTAGTTAGCTCCATTTTGACGGTCAACTACGACATCCACTGCCCTCCAAAGCAAATGAAACATTCATCTTATCGAAGTATACTTCCTTGGTATGGCAACCACTAGCGGTGACACTCCGGACGCTTGCAAAAGACTGGACACAAAATCATTGCGACTGCAGTTTTCTGAATAGTGCACTATTCAGGAAGTTGCGTCCAACCTAGCAGTCGACTTGATTTGATCTGAGACTCTGATAATCCACCGGATAAACTCAGTTCTATGTAAGGAGAAAAATGATTGTCTCCCTTTCTTTACCTTGATATTATCTTTTACTCCATTTCACACCTGATTAGGTCTTAAGTGTGCGTTAATCCGGATTTTGGTTTCAATGACATTCTAACGTTCATCATCACTGTCACTCTAGATGTGACCTTTCACTATGTAACATCTGATCATGTTTTCTAGATTTTCATACCAAACTAACAATGATATTAACATGACATTGTCACTATTGTGTCCGATTTCTCATTAAAAAACAACTTGTCCTCGTCACTGTTGTTACGGTAGCAGATCCAACTCTTCTTGAGTGTAAAGAAGATGCCAATTATTGTTGACAATAGAGATGCTAGAATACACCGCTGAAGACAGAAATCTGTGGTGGGAATGCTGCTGTGAGTGGTAACTTGTTCCCCACTAACTTCCATTAAACATTTTGCTTTGAAAATTAGAAAAGAGTTGCTGTTGTCACCCTTTTACGTCTACGGATATTTCTCGAAGTGATTAAAGGTATTGATAAGTAGTCAACTCAGGCGGTAGATGCATTGTTTGGTTGTGATACTGAGGAGCTCTAATGCTTGTTTTTGAAGGATGCCACAATAAAAATTCTGCGAACCACTATGGATGACCTCCACAGTCAATCAAATCCCTGATCACTCATCAGTAAAAAAAAACAGTTGCTCAAGAAACAATGAACCCAGTGAGTAAAACTTGACGGAGATGTTCTGAACACGGTGTCATCAACTGGAATTAACGGAATGATTAACGTGTTCTTCTAGCGAAGTAATCTGACAATCTGAGCATTATATATAAGTTAATGAGATTGGATGTTTAGACGGGGTAATTCGGTAGTGCCAAATTGACCAACGGCCCAGGGGGCTAACACGGCCGCTTCATGAAAACGTGACAAGATTATACACCGCTGGGGGTTTCTAATAAGAGCGTAATCCGGATGTGCTGCTTATTTTCGGAAAGGGTCCACCAATTGCAGACGGAGCGCCCAAATGTGAGAGGTGTTCCATTTATAAGTGATAGCTCTCAACCCTCTTCCATCTAGTTACAAGTGGATAATTTCGAGAAATGGTGCAGACACCGTCTAACAGAATAATTTCCGACATTGTGTATCGTGGAGGTGGTAGATAAGGCCGGGACATCAAATTCAATATCAAGGCATACAACACGTTCCGTTAACAATGAGTTCGTAATTTTATGGACAATGCCGCTGGTCCTAGCGTATTTCACTACTGCTGAATCAACATTGCACGCGCATACCACAGTCTTAATTAATTGGTTTAAATCCGGAAAGTGGAAAACTACGTTCGCATAAAAATGAAATGGTATTTTAAAAAAAAACTATTCACACCTGTAGACCCCAGCTCGACCATACAATAATTTTGATCAAAGATAGAAGTGGAACACCGGCCCTTGTGTACTGGCTACTCAATCCTTCTGACCTCGAACTGATACGCCACATCTGAACACTCGATCACAAGAATCTGAACTTCAGCTGGAATCAAACCAGCGATAGAAACAGCATGTCTAAACGTAAAATGCGCCCTACAAGCTGAGGTACGAGCCTACGCCGGGAGCACATAAGTTTCACATTTGGAGTCACTTACCAACTCAACTCTGTTTCATATGAAATTCATTCAATGATTCAGGTGACTGACTGCCTAGGCGTGATTTCTCGAATAATTCACGCTGGAACTCACCAATACCACCGTTGAACACTGGAATTGCAGTACTTGAGAAATCCTGGCTGGGCAGTCAACCTCCTGAGTAATCTGATAGATTTCATATGGCAAAGAAAGTTGAGTGGATAACTGAGTTCAAAGATGAAACTTCTGAGTTCTCGGCGTGGCTTCTTGGTTTAGCTTGTAGAGAGCCTGTTACGTTTGGGCATGCTGTTTATGACGCTGATTCGAATTCAGTCGAAGTACAGAACTGAACTGGGTTCCTTTGAAATTATCAAACCTGCCAAACTACTTTTCAGTATCCTGTAAACCCCAAATGATAAGGCCAGGATCTGGAAGACTTATCTGTTAGAATTTGACGATAGAAGGTATCTAACTTGCTGACCAATGGGTCTGATTACTAGTGATTAATCTGGGATATTTTTTAAAATAAGCCAATCAAAAAGTCCAGTTGGCTTGTAAGACTGTGATTAAATGTGAGCGGAGGACGATTTTCAACTGTCCGAAATTTATGGCGACTCATCAGTGTTCCCTAAGAAGCACACAGGCAAGAAAACAAGACCACGCTGGCTAGTTCCGACTGGATAACTTAACATACAAGGTTCTGATGCGAAATCAAGTTGATCGTACCTCATAGCCAGGTAACACGAAGTTCAGACATAAATCTTCAATTTCGTTGTCCAACACGGCTAAAGCGGCTTTCAGTTCATCATGTTCGCGGTGCGTATGCGAGCGAGAGCTACCCACATTCTTGGAATTGGACGATAAATGCAGTTGTGGGAGTTTAACTGTACCATTTCCTCCGCTGCCAATGGTTGGCGATAAATGCACAGAGCTGACTGGATGCGCACCGGCATTGCTGGCTGCATGAGTTTGATCCAGTTGTCGACACAACATGTGGCGACGATTGGCCATTTCCGCTAACTGGCGTAGATGCCGCCCCAATTCCGGGTCGACCAAAGCCAGATCGTTCAGGAGAATATGACCTTCGGTGATAGCTTGTAACGGAGTAGAGGCCAGAAACCACTTGAAGAACGCTGGAGAAAACGGTAAATCCAGTTGACGCCAATCTAACAATGCCCGAGCCATCAGCCGACCCAAGAATAGGAATCGGGAACGTACCTGGATAGGTAATAAATTAAATGAATGGATTGGAGTAACAACCAGAAGCGCCATTGAATAATGTAATGCTGTGACTGACAGACAAGGAAGATGCACACAAAAACACTGGACTTAACACACGCGAGTTCTGACATAGTACGCATAATTGATGAATGACAGCCAGAGGTGCAAATGCTAATAGGCGCACAGGTGTGCGAAATACAATGCTTTGATCGATAGAACCTAGGATAGTTCGAAAAACACCGACCGACGTCGTCCAAGTAAAGCACACGTAAAATCCTGTCGATGTTGTCACTACTGGATTATCCTGATCTAGAAATAGGTTATCGGCAGGAATAGTGATGAAACCGAAAAAGACTTACAAAGGACACTTCATCAACTGTTTTGTTGTTTGATGAAATGGAACTACAAGTTGAAACAGGTTGGTAATAGAGGAATTCCTTGTAATCAAACACGTGTACCACCACTACCATCAATGGATGTTACAGGATTGGGTGGTGTAAATTCAGTAAAACTGTATTGAAAAAGGTGATATGAAGTGTTATCCAGGAATAAAGCAAGCAAATATGTAGGCGCCCGTTGGTTGAATGACGTGCTGCCAGACAAAATTGGAAGCGATTGTAATGACCAGAAAAATGTGACCAACTTTCTAAACGCCATGATTGGGCTATAAAAAAGCCAACTCACTTCACGGAAAACAGCTGAACGAGTTTGTTTTGATAATGGTCGAGGATAGAGTCCTGGAATAGGTGCGATGACGTAGCCATCTGAAGTTGTCTCACTGCCATGCCATAGACCATGGGAAGATTTCATCAACTGTCGACTGACCAGTGTGTAGAACTCAAGAGTCGGACCCAAACCGAAACCAACTTCTCCATCGAAAGCAATTTCGAGAACAGCTCGTGAATCCAACAACTCCGCCAATGTGGCTTCGGCTTGCCTTAACAACCGCTTGCCTTCACGATTTACTGTGACCTTGTGGCGTTTTAGGTTGGGTGAAAGAGCCAGACGTGTGTGATATCGACTTCGTGAAGCAGCATGTCTATGCATGGCCGTACGTGCATGACTAGACACGGAGGTTACGTCGGGAATCATGTGTCCTAACGATTCAGTATGAGAAATCGCCAATGGCCAGTAGGTAGATCCGACAGAACTGAGTGCTGAACTAACCAAGGTGTTTGCCTGCGAGATTCCTGAGCCGAAAGTGCTGCTGGCGGAATTTGGACTTGCAGCTGAGAGAAGTGAAACATCGTACAAACTGGTCGCGGTATGAACCGTGACCGATCCGCGAGAACCCGAAGCAATCTGTTGTTCGATTTCCGACACCGAAGATGCGGAAGTATCCTGTGAAGGTGGATAGAAACATGCAACACAGGAGTCGCGAAATCCATATGCAAAGAAAAGAGCAAATGCTTTGAGTAAGACAGCAGAACATAAGTGAAGGAACCAAATATTCAATGACAAATAAAAGCAGTAGAAACAAGGTTGGGATATAAGTTGGGCAATGAGGATCAAGTACAAACGCATTTCTAACGACTTGTTGTATAGCAATACAAGCCGACAGCAAAGGGGTATGTACCGAATAATCAGGTTAGAAAAATTGGAGGTGTGAAAGCAAACAGAAGACATGACGGAATTGGCAGAACCAGCTTCATGATAGATTTTATTCTGTTAAAGGATCATTTGAGAATACTTCCATATCATAAACAGTGTTGTGTAGTAGTAATGTCTCGGATTTGCTGTCGAAACCCGCTCAAGGGGGTGACAAAAAATGCAACCATAAATTTATAACAAGTCAATCCTACGAAAACTTGCAAGCCAACGATTTTGGTGCAGCTGTGTACAAGATTATTTCTAATCAGTGATATGGAAATTAATGTCAGCCTTAACTTGGAAGGCAGCGTCTCCAAATCTTACTCCAAAGGGCGATCAATGCATTCACACCACAGAGCCATATCACGGCGTGATCATGATCGGACACTGAGATCAGTCTAGACATGGTGGTCAGCTCAAAATATATGCATAGAATGACACTCCACACAAGATCAGACAATTGGATATTGGTCGCACGCTACAACGGACGAGTGCCAATTGTAACGTAAGTATCTGACTCCTTATCCGCCGAATACAGTCTTCCATGATAATGATAAAATGCAATTTTAATTCGTCTGTTGAAAACTCTATTCCGCATAGAGGTAACCGTCGTCCAACAAGTTTAATCCGTTTCTCGTGTCTCTACATCAGAAAGGCTACACATATGGGACGTTTGAATCGAACAGCTAAGCGTCGTCACCGTGTGTTGGGCAAAGGCAATTTTACCCAAGAATTCGCCAATTGCCGAGGAAAATGGATTTTCCAATTTCGGGAATTTGAATGTTGTCGTTTTCTTTGCATTTCGAGTTAGGCGCTCGCCACTGCTAGGTCTGTTGAGTGGCCTAGTCCCAAGCCCATTCAAAACCTATAAATACAGCTGTTGGCACCATTATTTCGCCTTCGGGCTGAACAGCAAATAAAGCTCGTTTGAAGACTGTCTTTCCCCTTGTATGTTCGGGTGGGGGGTGGTGCTAAGTTGTGAGAGTTGGGTTCCGATACTTGCGCTCTGATTTTCGTGCTATACTGCGATATCGTTGCGTTCCGTTCGTGATAGAGATACTGCTCGTGGTCTTTGCGTTCGTCTTGTCTTGTTCTCTCAGGAGATCGTAAAACGATGTGCGTAAGACTGTTGGGGAGTTGACAACCACACCCAGAATATGGCCGGAAGAAAGTAGAATCTATTTCACTGTTCACAAAAATCATCGGTTTTTATATGTTGGTGCTTATTTTAGGTCCATCGTTCGTACGAAGACGTTTAAAACTACCATGTTTCTTAATACGAGTCATCCGCGAGGGTGATTCCTTTGTAAATACTCAAAACTTCCTTAATCCAACTCCGACTCTTTCCCGTATGCACATACACATTAATCCACTCTAGAAGGACCACTGAGGAGTTCATCCACAAGTTGCTCCTTTTGAAGAAATGACAATACGGACCACGCACCTGCGGCGTACAAAACGGTAACGAGGAGTACATTTTAGTACTTCGAAAAAAGGTTCGTTACGACAGCTTGCACTTCCCAATTTGAATATTACGTGGATAATACACTCTAATTTTCAAAGATTATTACGGTGTTGGTAACAGCAACTGAGAACGGTTTCTCCGGATTGTGCACTGCTTTCGGTGGAATAACGAGCAGGTTCTTAGGATTGTCCTTATCTGCCAAATGCTCCCTGTCTGAAAACTACCGGTGATTTGTCAGAAAGGAGTTGCAAACTGCATCGGATAAATAAATTCAATTCAAAGTACCGCGCATTCATAATAATATAGTGATGTCTGCAACCCAACACTTGAAGCCTAATTTTGCTCGTTTTAGACCGATAAGATGATGGCACCAATGATGTGGGACAACCTGAACTGTCTGCAGAATAATCAGGACTACAGTCTCGCGCAAAATAAACTCTGAATTTCAAAGGATAGAGACACGTCGCGGTCTTTCTAAGTAGGGAAGTGAACCGAACAAGAGCTCAAACTGTGGTCTCCGGCGCGGTGGTGTCAATGATAGGCTATCGCCTCGCCGCAGTTTAACCTTTTCCAACAGACCCCGGACTATGCAATAATGGTCAGGCGGTGAGATCACATAATAAACGTGCGCGGGGCAGTGAAATCGATGATGAAGCATAACGTCATGCGCAGAGATGCTCAACCTACTGTTCTTAATGTTTAATAGTATGGAGGTACTGTTATTCACACGACGATTACACCACACACGAACAACCGTGAAGAATCAGTAACCGACAAACAGGGATAATCGGACGGCAGAGAACGGTTAGTTACATATACACGCACTGGAAATTCTATCTCTAATAGATAACCGGACGTCATAACAACACCGTGGATTACAAAGGTTGGTGAATACACAGAGTGTTATGCTCACAAGAGTCAAGCAGTGACCATACAAGCCGATAACTTCCTAAAAACACAGAGGAAATATCCAAGACTGTATGAAGCAAAGTACCTTGTAACTTGCAGATATAGACTATATGTAACACATCAGACTTATCATTCAGAATTTCTAGCATGATCTGCAAGTACTGAAATATCGTTCACATAGTCAATATTGACTGATTAATCATCGGACAGAAGCTCCACACCGATATTCTCTGAACCTCAAAGTGCCTTAAACATTACGTGGTAGATAGTTTTCTAATTATTCAGAAAACTATCTACCACATAATGCTAAAGATAAAAATTGTTCAGGAAAAACTTTATATTAATACATAGTCTACTTCCAAAGCGAGCACATATAGACTTCAACAAATTAACACATCCGGAGAACTCCTGTATGAAGAAAGCACTGTCGGCAACCAAGTCAACTAGAGCAACCTACAGGTTAAGTACCAGAGTATCGACGACCCAACGATTGCTAACCATGTACTGTCAACAAACCCGCGTTTGGGAAGACCAGGGTTAACAACGGAACGTAGGAGAACCGTATAAACTGACAAGTCACAAGTTCTTGTCACACTTTTGATGGCCATAAGTTACGTTAGTTGATACACGATGTGGCACTCGCGGAATCAACAGGAATCAGTGGACAGCTAGAAGTTTCAGCATAACATGAAGTGTTCTAGGACGATCTTTTCATGAGTTTTGGAAAACCTTGTATATTTCCAGTTAAACAAGAGCCTTTTCACTCGTGTGTCTGCCGTAAAGCCGTGAGCAAAAATTCAGACAGACAGTCAGAAAAAAGGCAGTACCTGAAAGCGCATCAATGTGCGATCACGATCAAAGTTGTATGCGTAGAAAAAGGTGCGGCGAATCTCGAACGGGAACAGGAAAGGACAGGTGGAGATGAGTTGGATCAACCAGGCGGGTAAATTCCCGGCCAACACACTGAACGCGTCTTGCAGCTGACGGTTTGCTTTGATCGCTAGTTTCGAACTACGGAAGGCCAGCTTGAAAATAGACAACAAAAAGAAACAGTCAGTAATTCGCCGGTCGTTTATAAACAAAACATAAGTAATTAGGTATCACACAAATGGTTCGCTCCGAAGTTGTCACGAAGTGCAACAATAAACGGGCTGAAGGTCGCAATGAATCGAATTGCAAAATCAGACTGGGCTGATCGGTTTGAAGGTTAACAACAGAATGCAGGTCTGTTTGGTCAACCGTAGCACAACCAAAGCCCTAATCAGTCGTTCAATTTCAGCCATCACACCATTCAAAAAATGTACACGGCTGGATATACTAATGCGTGCAAGATAATATTTACCAACTTACATTAGTGCGAACCGGCGTTATATTGAAAGATTTATTTCGAAGGCAATGTGTTGTTGGATAAATTTAACAAGATGCTTAAAGCAATAAAAATTGGTTTCGTCTTGAGACATTACCAGGACAATAAACGAACTCGCAATCCTAGAGGTCACTGCATTTATCATTTTCCCCCAGCTGGGAAAGCAGTTACATAATCAACACAGAGAAGATCCTCGGAACCAATGCATATCAGAATGGATGAGCAAACTTCTTGGCACACTAGCTGGTGGTTCACGGTGAGCGGGCACGAAACGTCGAAGCATTCAATTTCACAATGTCGAACAGCAGGTGCTGAATCACAACGAGACTGAACCTTCAAGCGATGTAACGGCTTGCGCATCTCGATCACCTATCAAACTGTATGGAATAGAGATCTCACAGGCCATTCATGACGCCAAACCTACCGACCAGCGTGCTTATATCCTCGGCGAGAATGACTGTATCCGAACCATGCGTTGATCGATCTAGAGAAGCCAGATCCGAGTAAAAAGCGTCCTTGACATCGATGTCACTACAGTCAGCTGGAACATAAGCAAACATTGAAAATATTTCTGAAAGTTTTGCGCCCACAACTGACCTTAGTAGAACCTTCCAAACGGACGGCACAAAGTCTCTTGCTAACAGGGATCTAATCTACCAATGTCTGTTGACTTATCTGTTTTAGAGTGCGAACGCTGAATGCACGTATATTAATTCGCATTCTAGGTTTGAGCAGTGGGCGAGAGAGGACTGAGGCCGGATTATAAGAGATTATACTTACCGGCACAGTATTACTATGACTAGCTATATATGTTGTGAGACCTACAGAGTAATCACCAGAAATGATGTTCGGAAAGGGCCTGAGAGCTAAATTTGATAGGACAGTGGGGAGGGGTCAGCAGTAGCATGTTTTCGCCTATCCACCCTGCTGTATGCAGCAGATAGGGCGACCCGGTTTATACTGCGAGACGGCCGATGCAGTATGGAATTACTGGTGTTGTGAATATTCATGGTTGTGTGTGGGCTGAGATACTGCCAGGACGCCCAGACCTAGACAGGAGAACGATTAGGGTTCTCAACCAAAGCCTTTGGCTCAAAAGCCTGTACCGCAAGGCAGCGGGTGGCAGTGTACCAGAACGGGTACTTTTTCAGAAAGACACGCAAACCTTTTTAACTCCCAAACTGGAGGACTGGTAGACTGTCGTTTGTCAGACTTACCTATCGGCCTGCCTGGTATGAGTGACTCTGTCACTGTGATCTTCACATCATCTGGTTTAGTTTGATAGGTGATCGAGATGCGCAAGCCGTTACATCGCTTGAAGGTTCAGTCTCGTTGTGATTCAGCACCTGCTGTTC
>LOND01001258.1:30324-54997 GCA_014220965.1 Paragonimus kellicotti | reverse complement strand
GTGGCATATAATTAAACATTATCTTCCGGAGTTTGTTTAGCTGTCTTGACTAATCTCCTTTCATTTGCTTTGTTCCTTTCCTGTTCAGTGAACTTCTCCCTCCGGTGCCACCCGCTTATTTGTCTGCCCTTTCTGCCCCGCTCCCAACTCTGGAACAATCTGTCGAGTCCTTCTGTGTGAATCAGTGTGGCTCTCTGTCTTCCCTGTCGAACCCTAATTCCACTGGTGCAGTGGATTCCCAATCCTCTCTGAGGCGCGACAATAGCGGCGGCTTAGTACACCATTCCGATCGGTCATCCCTCTCTGGGATGGTCGGTGAAGAGTCCAAACAGCAATCACTGCGAAGTCGCCGACAACGCAGCGGAAACAGTCTATCACAAAGACTATCGGTATGTATCCCGACAGTATGTTGGTTGTTAATCTCCTCTCTAATGGGCCAATCTGCACTAAGTTTTCCTCGATCTTTTGGAATCCATTAATACAATGCAGTTTTTTGTCCCTCTGCTTCTTTTTGCTCATTGGTTTATCTGTAACATTTCCTTTCTTATCATGTATGTTCGTTGATGATTCGGTTGTTCCAAGGTCTTATTGTTCACAACCAATACAATGCATCTGGAATCTGTTTGATTTGACGCTTGTTGACCTATTATTATCTTCATTGTCCACAACCTCCTTTATAGGTTCCATTAAATCAGTTGATATTGGATGATAACCGATTGACGATTTCTTCATCGTCGTCCTCATCTCAGTCGACCAGTTCCTGTGGCTCTTCGGGCACCTTACGATTCGAAGGTGGCCGTTATCTGCCCATATTCCCGGACCGGTTTGACCCACGCGCGCGTCTTCTACAAAACGAATGCCACAAGCTGTTTGGACAGTCCGAGTTGGATACTGGGAGCTCATCACCATCACGTCGCCGTCCGTCTTCTGTGCGGCAAACAACGCAGGGGAAACACAACCATTCTCCCGTTCCCCCTACGGAACACGACCAAGGTCTTCGATCGGATCGTAGTGTAGAAGCCGTGCAGATGATTCAGATTTTGTTACCGTTGTTATTTGAGTTGTTCACTGAAACTACCAAACTGCAGACTCGCTTGCGATGTTTGGAAGCGATTCAGCGGTGAGTCATTATTGCTGTAATGTAATCATTCGTTGATTCCTTTGGTGAGTTCAAATAGACCGATGTGATGGTGTAACCCGCGTAATTTTCTCCAACCTATTTCGCAAGTGAAACCAGTTTAAGCATCAGAACCTGAGCTGAAATCAACAAAAGTGCAAACTTGGCGAAGACAGGCGATTAGAAATGAAACCACGGATTTCAGCATTGCGTATAATTTGAATGAAGTCACACTTTGTTCGTCCTTGTCGGCGCACATGTCTGGCGATTTCACTTGTGTTTCCAACCATTTTTTCAAAAGGCAATTGGATAGTTTTTTGTTTGTCCTCTTTATTTAGCTGATAGCACGCTGAATACTCAAGCTGACCGTCCCAATTTCGTGAAGGACATTGTTCTTAATGAGATGATGCAACGTGGATCTACAAAGCAGGCTATGCTTTTACGTTTTCTATCCCACCCAGATAGTTTTTGCAAACTTGGGCGGCTCTAAGTGAGCCACCGGCACATCAGATATTATTTGATTTTAGGAAAGTATTTGTGCCTAGGGAAAATAATTACCTTAGGGAGAATTAACTGAAGTTACACCGTATGAGCCGTTTCACCTGCAGCGAGCATTATTCTAGCGTCCGGGCGTGCGTATTATAGAACAATCTATCTCTGAGCTTGTCGTAACTTCTTCGCTGACTATCCTGGAACTTTCCTTTCACAATCCATTTATTACTGATCCCCTGAAACTGAAGCGGTCTTCATATTTGTCTTTTCGTTCCAAACTGTCTAGCATAGATTCAGACATACATAAACTTTCTTTAACTACCCGTTTTATTGCTCAACATGATCAACTGTTTAAGCTCTGAATGGCAACGAAGTCAACCGGAACTCACGTGGACATCATGAACCCGGATGGTATTTATTGAGCCACTGGTTCCCACACGAGGATCATTGCCACACCTGTCGATTCCCGCCGTCAACATAGCAACGGGTGTGAATACGCGATGTTTATTTATGTCAATCTGTCGACCATAATTTATTTACGATAGTTTCCTCCCGGTAGCCACTTTTCAAGATGGACCACTCCCATAAGGAAATCATTTCTATAACAATACAGGACCCTAGAGAGAGCACACCAAAACTAGGATCACGGATCACAGTTCTGGTACCATTTCTATTCGCTCCCTTTCTGACGAAACCACGGCGTTTATATCACAGTTTTATTATTTGAAGTTTGTGATCAGTCTACTCGAGAGGGCTGTCTGTCGTTCCCTAGACAGTCTGAGGTGTCTCACGTCGCTGATAGCATCATGTCATCGATTTTACGCCAATAAGTATGGCTTTTAAAGCGCAGAACAGCAGTGAAATGCAAGTGTTACTTGGCCTCCATCCTGCCAAATTTCGTCTAACCTACAGGTACACGGTTCGGCGGCCTCATTTTACGCGTCCGTTATTCCTCCCTGAAAAATCAGACACGACACATTCGACAGATCAGGAAGCTCCTACGAACTAGCTTGTTATCCTCTTCGGAAACAGTTCATTTAGTGAAGCACTGCGTCTTGTCTTGCCAATAATAACAACGCGGAACTCTTAAAAACAGTATATAAATCAGCCGCATGACATGCAAAGAGCTTACCGCAATTCTTCGTAAAATGGTTGTTTACGTGAGTTAAGTTCACTTTTCTTATCGGCCCTCTTATGCTGTTTTCATTTACGAAAACCAGATTCCAAACCATATGTGCATATTTCAGTGATCTACTCGGTTCTGCTTTCTCTCCGTAGGATGTTATTCTTTTCATGTCCGGTTTTGCTAGTCAAAACACTACACCCTCGCGTTGTGTGCAATCACATTGTGGGCATGTTGAACAGTCCGGAACGACGCGTGCTTCTTTCCGGCCTGCACATCGCCATCATGCTTATCGACCGTATACCCCCGATGTTTGCTACTTATTTCCGCAAGGAGGGCATTCTGCATCAGGTCGATTTATTGAAAACCAATCTGTCCATCGACTGTCAAACGGAATCGCGTTTGAGGTGTACATTCTTCTCTGCAACACCTACCCGGTTCTACAGTCGAACAACAGTCAGTTGCTATTGTACACACAGAGGTAGGTCAATCTCACTTTAGCGTTTTTTCCCGCTAACTTGTTTGACCCATCTTGCAACGTAATCGCTGGTTAGGTGCTTCTAATTTCATTTTATTCCTTCCTTAAATGTGGCTACAGGCTTCGGCTATCGTTGACAATTGTCCAGGACAGTCTTCGAATCTGGACAATCTTTTGGTTCCCCACTTGGCTTTCGTTAATGCGCGGACCAATCAGTTCACTTACAGTACTCCTTACATCCGGAAACCGTGGCGAGATGCTGAGGAACATCCTACACCAGGTACTGATCCTAACGCTGATAATTCGCTCAGCATCCAAGGGAGACGAGCAAACAACGCAGTCTCGGCTCCAGTTCTTCTGTCTTGTACAGGTCATTTAGACAACAGGTGAGTCGTTGACGCGGATCCCAGCATTCTCTTTTCTCTTATATATTTATATATATATATATTATATATATATAAATATATATATATCAATAAAATACTAATTCGATATACCGCTGTACCTGGATTTTTGCAATAAAGCTGTACAACCTAGATCTTCTGTACCCTACAGCAGCAGTGCCGTAGGCCTACTCATCATAGTTTCTCCAACTTTACGATAATTACGACGCAATTCTGCAAGTCTAAGCCGTTTTGATGATAGCAACATGCTTCCGGGGCTTGCAGAACGTGATTTGGTCAATAGGTTTCACATGAAGATGACGGTTGCACAGAAGTATGATGGGAATGTGACGCTATTGTTCATTCCGAGTACATTTTGATGATCTGTTTGTCCAGACTGGAAGTTGAGACAATATCCCTAGTAAGGCTACGCTTAACCAAACAGAGATCCGACGAGCCGTCGTTTTCTGCTGTGAGCGCCTTGAACACCCTTGATGGTGGAATCTCATCTAGGCCGATGTACTGGTCACGAACTCTCATTGGGTTATAAACTCCATTCTTAACTCAGCTTCTGAAGGCTCAGAGTGACAACTCTTATGTAAACCTCTTCGACTTTGGGAAGCTGGCGGTAATCAAACAATGGACAAAACGTAGTCATATATTGGTATTCAGTTGAACGATCTTAAATTGTATCTGCAGCGGTCATACCTCAGCATTTTTAGCAGATAGACTGAAGCGATCAGATCTAATATAACATAATGATTTGTCTGGGTTGTTGCGGACTGTCGTTCTGGGACCGGCCTTTTCCAATAAACCTTTCACTTATCACAAACTCTAAATTGTGTGTCTGATCATGCCTGTGTACAGTTGTACAGAACCTGATGGGAGCAATTTGCGATCAGATAGAGGAAGCACTCGGTTCTTTCTTTGTCTGCTTTGTGCTATTTTACGCACAATAATTTGCCTTTCGATGTCAATCGACTAAACATGGCTATTTCCGGTTCTTCGGTTGGTCAATTTTCACACTAGCTCACACGCTGCTCGCCGTATTACCTTATTTGGCATTCTGTGCGAGCACTATGCACGGTTGTGCTAAACTGGACAACGCTGTCAGTTTGTATTTGCACTGCTAGTTTTCGCTCCGACCTATAAATGCGGATTTGGATCACCTTCACAATGAGTATTGTTATGCTGACCTTTCTTCACCTGCTGTTAGTAGACTCCACATTCTGTTATGTCCACAGTTGTGTTGTTTTCCGGTTCACTTGTTCAAAAAGATTCCTAATGTGTTCTGCGTGATGAAAGCAGGTAGGTGATCTAAAGGTCTAGAAAACAGACAATGTTGTGATGCCACTTTAACGTCTGCATAAGGCTGCATCGGTGCGCTGTCGCATTATCATATCCGAACAGAAGTCTTTATAGTTACAACCGCTAACGGTTCGGTCTCTAAAGGTTAACTGGCTTCTCTCTACAGCAGTCTATGAATGGACTGAGTCACCGTTGTTTTCTGTCATGGGAATGGTTATGCCGTCATTGGATCGTTCAACCTTGAATATCCCATCATGATTACCTTTCCACGCTACAGCTGATCGCCATTTTTTCTATCCACGTGCTTAGCTTCATTGAGCCTTGACTGATACTCAACCGAAAGGTTCATCATTCCTATCCAGAAATAGCTGTACCTCATACTCTTTTGAAGCAGGAACTCAAATACCTAAGTATGTTTTTTTATACATTGAAACAATGAGATAAATGGATTTTGCACGAAGCAACGTGCTGAAGTGTGGTCGACATCGACGCGACACTAGTATGAGTTAACTACTGTGCACTTCTAGGGACCCAAACGAACTTGGGCCTTTTTTCGAACGTATCTGGAAAAGTGATGTGACAGGATGTCATGTCTTATTATGAAAGGTGTAATGGTCGGAAAACATACTTGTAGTGCACGATCTATGCGACGCAACGTTATGTAACACTGAGATCCTGTCAGATTTATGCATTAGATACTAGAGATTTTGAATCTCAGTGAGGAAATAGTGCTCTGATCGATGATAGACTGTGCATGTTGATAGTTCACTTCGTACCTATTGTTTTATCGAGCGTCTAGTTGTGCTAGTATATGTAACACAATTTGTCTCGCTGAAAGCGTGATTGGGGTTTCGAATCCCGGTCGTGACAAGCGAGCCACCTTCACCGCTAGAGATATGAGGACGCCCATCGTGTTTAATTACAGACTATATAGATAGATGCGGTCAGGCTGCGCTTTAATCTGTATTGACCGGCATAATCCTTTCGTTTGCTACAACATTACGAAAATGATATTAAACTGCAGCCAGCGTGTGAAAACTTTTTTGAGATGCGGGCGATAGCCCACTTTTTATCCATCCTTGTTTATTCTGAATTTTATCCTAGGGACTGTTATAATCCTCCGGATTGTCACTTATGAACGCTCGCGTTGTTTTTTGTCTAGCTCCACTTCGGACGAAGCCATGTCCCTTTGGATAGAGGCTGCGTGTCATCAGCTGGGTTTTCGCGTTAACATGCTAATGCAACAGCTGCACGCGTCAGATTCGCCTTTCTACACCAACTCACCCTTTCACCAATCCGGCGTGTGCCCCAATGTCAATCACATGAATACCTCTATCAATTGTGACCTCTACCTGCCTTCAACAGATCAGTCTTGTGCGGTAACTCCAATCGATCTGATGCCCACTTTGTCTGCAATTGCATCCCATCTTTTCTTATCAATAACCGGCGTTGTGGACCGTTCGCGTTCAAACAGCTGTCGAAATTGCTTGAACCAACGCCGAATTCTAAATTTCCATCCACGCACCGAGCTCATCACCTTTTCAGCTGCATGAAGTGGTGTGACTGCGGCCCTATTATCTTATTTAACCGCATCTGATGCTTGCGAAGTTCGATTGTGGATAATATATCGAGTGAGTTGAACCTGTGTTTTGCTCGTTCCTTGACACAATTGGCTATTTTCATGTCTAATATTTCTGCTCTTTCTAATCGCCCCATTTCTTTCGGTTAGATGTTTTTCGGCAAACTCGATCAGTTCGGAGTTTTACAACTACCGGCGCTACTTGCAATCTGCTCCGCATCTTAAACAGTAAACAATGCAACACCAAAAAATGCCACATCTATTCCCTGTGACACCAGTGTTCATTACGTACTGACAAGCTGATACAGGGCGTGAAGTTGACTATTTCATTGATCGACATGTGATAGATACTGTTGGTTTTTCCAGCGGCGGCCCGTCTGCTTTTCATGTCCTACTCGACTGTCTACTGGCTTGCTTCCATCGTCATGAACACTTTCAGGTCTCCAGTTTACCGCCAACGTTGCCAGCAGACAGTAACCTGCTTTCGTTACTTCACACAGATTCGTTGTCATCAGATATGTCAGTGGAACACATTGCGTTCTCTTCGAACCTCGCTACCAACAAATTTGTCGATTGTCCGATGACTAACTTGTCTGTGTCACAGAAACCCTCGATGACCCTCAGGCTTCGGACGCCCCTCGAGCCGTGCACGTGTCTCCCGGACACATTCGTCCAAAATTTTCTGAAAACAAGCCTGCCAGTTCGAATGAACCATGTACTGGGCAGCGTATAAGACAAGTTGAACCAATACCGAGCTTGGCGGCTTTGAAGGCCTCTTCAAGGCCCACACATTCTTCCATCAATTTTCCAATCGCTGCTACTCCAGGGATGGTATGGATTGAATTAGTGCGTTTAACCGATGAAGACGGGCAAGCCGACGTGTCCAACTGTAGTACCTCACGTAATGTATCCGGTATATTCAAATCCGGCCGCAAATCATCTTCATCCTCTACCTCTTCTAACCACTCGTCAACCGCATCCACTGCAAGCATTGAACTTTCTCCGTTCGACGTACCAAATCGATCCACACTGCAAATCACAGCCTTGGCCACCTTTCATGTAAGCTCCGATCACCACTGTTCATTTTGTTGTTTCCTTTGCGTACTTGTCGTGTTCTCCTTTTCTAATCAGTTTTTCACTTTTTTTTCCTCTACTTCAGATCATTGAGCGTCTTCTGCTACAGCGCAATTATATTAACAGTCTGTTTCATGATGGATTTTGGGCTCCGGATCACGACTATGGTCTGAGTAGCTTGGCTGAAGCTTATTCCGTTCACAGCCCTAGAGAAGATGAAATACATAGTCTGTTAGATCCTCGGGGGTTTGAGGATGGTGATGACGATGATGATGTAGAAGTAGACGACGAGGATGGCCACCATTCGTTCGATGAAGTCCGAAAGACGAATGAATCGAGGCGTCACCGAGAGTTCACTACCCACAACCCAGCTATGTTGAAGCGTTCCCACGTGGTTACCCGTGTCAGCACCCGTTCGCATGCCGTTTCTAATCATTCTCACCCCCATAACCCGGAATCTACCGATCATGTGTGTCATGGTGTGAATGTTGGATCAACTATGACGAATGAGGTTTCTGCATCCTTGGTTCATACAACTGCATCAACAACTGAAGCCATCGTCGATTCTGGTCGGTCGGCCCGATCCCCTGATAGTTCGCTCTATGCTGTTGTTTCTGCTGATGGGTTTCAGGGGTCTTTACAACGCGAGTTACGTAACCTTTTGCAACGTGGGCCAGATCCAGTATCCAACACGGGTCATAGAACTGGTGAGAAAGCGGACTGTGGCGCATCCCCTCAGAACGCACAGTCTCGAGCCGAGTCTTGGCGTCTACGTCGTCGTTCCATCACGAAGTCGAGCATTTCTGAGCAGCCCTGGGGTCATTCCCCTAGTCCTGACCCTCGATCTACGCTCCAAGTGACGAATGATCGCCTTTTGTTTCACACTTCTCAATCATCTGCGCTCCCTGGTCCACGTTCGCCTGTGTCCATCATTCATACGAACAACGAAGGTAATCCGTTTCTCGCTGAACCTGCACACCATAAACCGATCGTTACTGTACATCCAAGTACTACAAATAGTCGACATCGACGTTTGAAAGGCAGCTCAATTCTTGCTGCCTTTGGCGCGTTAGCTAATCTATCCAGTTCCGGCTCGCAACAGACCAGCAATCTTCATAAGCATCATTCCTCCAAACATAATAAGTCCGTGGCGTCATCGAGCACAATCACTACGACTACGATTACGAACCAGACGACTAGACGTCCCGTCCGAGGTGCCAATCCACACTGTTTGTTTGTGTCTTCGTCGACCTCAAATACATCTTCATCTTCCATGTCTCCAGTAAGTATGGACGGCGGCGGCGGTAGTTCAAGTGACCATCGGGGAAAGCATCGACCCACCCTGGTGTTTTATATCGGTGACCACCAGTTACCCCCCACTTTGCCACTGTTCGAGGCAATCCGCAAGTTCAGTCCAGAATTCAAGCGCTCTATGGCTGCCATTCGTGCATCTCAGCGACGCTCATCTTCCTGTGCTTTAACTGAGGAAGATCGGCTTGGAGGTACAGCGTCACTGACAGGCCGGGAAGTGGAAGAATTGGTATGTCAACTGAGTTTCCTCTTCATGATTTGCTTATTTTCTCATATCATCTTTCCTGGTTTGTCTTTGGCTGGAATCAACTAAAACAAATTGTTCATTCAGTGCCTGTTACGGTGAATTCAGTTAATCCTGGCTTTTCAGTTTATGCACTACAATACTTCTTATTTGTTGTGTGACATAGTGAGTCACACTGATGAGCTGACTACTGTGGGGGTGCTCGAATCTAACCAGACCTAATTCCCTTTGGCTATAAAAACTGCCCTTTGTGAAGTTCATTGCAAGGTTATGGTAGACTGCCCGCAAAAACGCTCATTTCATTAGAATATCTCATGCCGAACCTTCACGGTTACGAACACATCATACATACAACGACAAAAGTATGTAGCCGTTCTGTCTTTTAATAACGCCCTGTTTTTTATCAAGTCGACGGCGGTCATGTTTTCTATCAAACGAACAACTGTTATTGAAACGTGGTAGACCAGATTTAGTATGAATGGTTCTCTTAGAAGTAAAGTCCTGCATAGAAGTAAAAAGAATTGTTGCGACAAAACTAAGCGACTATTCCATGTACCGCAATTCTGCTTTTGCCACATGGTTTCAGAACTTTGACACAGCGGTTCGGTGCATTTTTGATGAGCATTCATAGTACTTTCGAACGTATGCCCCCCATGTCCGCTTCCATGCTTTTGCCACATGGTTCAGAACTTTGACACAGCGGTTCGGTGCATTTTTGATGAGCATTCATAGTACTTTCGAACGTATGCCCCCCATGTCCGCTTCCAAGTTATTGCCAATTCAGTCATCAAGCTGTTCACCGTGAATTCTTTGTATACCACAATAATATGCACCACAGATCAGGAGTTTGCCGGCCGGTTCACAACGTCAATCTCTGTAGGTAGTTGATATACCCTCGTGATATATAACACAAGGTGTGGATGCGTTGTCCCACTGGAAAACAGTAGTCCCTCGCCGTTTTGAAAAGGACTCAACCTCATGTCAATGCGTACATTTCCAGATCACTGATACTGTGACCTAGCAACTGCATCGTTAACTGGGGTGTGACGCGTATACGGTCCTCAAGGTATGTGGGACTGACGTTACCGCCTACCGTGGGACCTGATAACAACAAATTGACAATTTTGGCTGACCGTATAATTTTATAGTGTCTGTCTCTGCAAACGCTACCCAACCGAAATTCAGTCCGCTGTTTCCTAGTAAGAGTTGCTCGTTTGTTGCTGTGGCTCAATTACACTGACAAACGATAGACAGCTATATAATTCTGTGTCGTAATTATTTATATGGAAACGAGCAACTGTCCGCCATGTTTCAGTGACGGATAGCAGCCTCGGTTCTGCTTCATGCATTCGTGAGCATACTTTCCGTTTTTGTTTGATTTAACCAATCTCTGACATGTTCAGTTGTATTATAATCTGACCACTGTAGAGACTATATCATTCAATTCGGATTTCCTAGACTATTCCAGTCATTCGAATTACTAACCACTTTTGTGTCCACATTTGTATAGTTCTCTTCATTGAACACTAAAAAACCAAGCACTTTCCTTGTCTGTTGCGTTATCTACCCACAGAGAAAGTCCTACAGTGTTTAGGTCAATATCACGCAAATGTTCGCAATGCCCTCTATCGAATGCTGATCTTAATATAATTGAACATGCTATTTGAATACTACGCAACAGACCCTATCAAAACTTATTCATTTCTTCCGCTGAGTTACAGTGAGTGTATCACTTGATATACTTCCAGATCGCTGGTGTAAAGATTCATACTAGATTTAATCTTTCTTAAACTCGCATCAGACTTCTGGAAGATGTGCATGATTAGTTACACTGTTGACTAAAAGTGACTTAACCCGCGCTCATCACCTAATGGTCGTCCAAACGACTGAATGATTATTCCGGAGGTATTCACGTGAGAGTTACAACTACGTGAAAATTATCAGGTCCATTTCGAACGAAATTGAATCATACATATTAGACTAGGTCCTAAGAAAAGTCTCCAAATTTGAAACGTTGGGATCAGTAGAGAACTTGTCTGGGTTGGACTCTTCAAACAACTTTGTGATTTTATTATTAATGCGTTACCATGTATCCCTACCTTAATTGTTTCGATACTCCACTTGATACATGGATAGATCTGTTGATATTTTGATCCACATACATGTTTCGAGTTGGATGGAATCCTGTGGTCCATTGTCTTACATTATCGACTCCGAATGTACTGCTGGCGTGTGTTAACGATGAATACAATCACATGTTCATACTGTCTCTCTCCTATTTTGAATTTTTGCATACTTTCTCCTACACGGCCCTCGTGTTCGCAATACCGGCAAGCCCTCGATCCTCTTGCTGTAATTTTTCATTCTTCGACGGGCTCAGCTACTACGTGATTTTAAGATAACTAACCTTTGGAAGTATCGCTGGTTTGAATGCAGTACATCGACGTTGCGCAACAAATCCGGATCTAGGTATTTTGCTCAGAACGATCTGAAACTGTTAGCACTCCACGATTCACTTTTTCTCTCTTCCATCCGNACCGCTGTACCTGGATTTTTGCAATAAAGCTGTACAACCTAGATCTTCTGTACCCTACAGCAGCAGTGCCGTAGGCCTACTCATCATAGTTTCTCCAACTTTACGATAATTACGACGCAATTCTGCAAGTCTAAGCCGTTTTGATGATAGCAACATGCTTCCGGGGCTTGCAGAACGTGATTTGGTCAATAGGTTTCACATGAAGATGACGGTTGCACAGAAGTATGAACATGGGAATGTGACGCTATTGTTCATTCCGAGTACATTTTGATGATCTGTTTGTCCAGACTGGAAGTTGAGACAATATCCCTAGTAAGGCTACGCTTAACCAAACAGAGATCCGACGAGCCGTCGTTTTCTGCTGTGAGCGCCTTGAACACCCTTGATGGTGGAATCTCATCTAGGCCGATGTACTGGTCACGAACTCTCATTGGGTTATAAACTCCATTCTTAACTCAGCTTCTGAAGGCTCAGAGTGACAACTCTTATGTAAACCTCTTCGACTTTGGGAAGCTGGCGGTAATCAAACAATGGACAAAACGTAGTCATATATTGGTATTCAGTTGAACGATCTTAAATTGTATCTGCAGCGGTCATACCTCAGCATTTTTAGCAGATAGACTGAAGCGATCAGATCTAATATAACATAATGATTTGTCTGGGTTGTTGCGGACTGTCGTTCTGGGACCGGCCTTTTCCAATAAACCTTTCACTTATCACAAACTCTAAATTGTGTCTGATCATGCCTGTGTACAGTTGTACAGAACCTGATGGGAGCAATTTGCGATCAGATAGAGGAAGCAGTCGGTTCTTTCTTTGTCTGCTTTGTGCTATTTTACGCACAATAATTTGCCTTTCGATGTCAATCGACTAAACATGGCTATTTCCGGTTCTTCGGTTGGTCAATTTTCACACTAGCTCACACGCTGCTCGCCGTATTACCTTATTTGGCATTCTGTGCGAGCATTATGCACGGTTGTGCTAAACTGGACAACACTGTCAGTTTGTATTTGCACTGCTAGTTTTCGCTCCGACCTATAAATGCGGATTTGGATCACCTTCACAATGAGTATTGTTATGCTGACCTTTCTTCACCTGCTGTTAGTAGACTCCACATTCTGTTATGTCCACAGTTGTGTTGTTTTCCGGTTCACTTGTTCAAAAAGATTCCTAATGTGTTCTGCGTGATGAAAGCAGGTAGGTGATCTAAAGGTCTAGAAAACAGACAATGTTGTGATGCCACTTTAACGTCTGCATAAGGCTGCATCGGTGCGCTGTCGCATTATCATATCCGAACAGAAGTCTTTATAGTTACAACCGCTAACGGTTCGGTCTCTAAAGGTTAACTGGCTTCTCTCTACAGCAGTCTATGAATGGACTGAGTCACCGTTGTTTTCTGTCATGGGAATGGTTATGCCGTCATTGGATCGTTCAACCTTGAATATCCCATCATGATTACCTTTCCACGCTACAGCTGATCGCCATTTTTTCTATCCACGTGCTTAGCTTCATTGAGCCTTGACTGATACTCAACCGAAAGGTTCATCATTCCTATCCAGAAATAGCTGTACCTCATACTCTTTTGAAGCAGGAACTCAAATACCTAAGTATGTTTTTTTATACATTGAAACAATGAGATAAATGGATTTTGCACGAAGCAACGTGCTGAAGTGTGGTCGACATCGACGCGACACTAGTATGAGTTAACTACTGTGCACTTCTAGGGACCCAAACGAACTTGGGCCTTTTTTTCGAACGTATCTGGAAAAGTGATGTGACAGGAATGTATGTCTGTATTATGAAGGTGTAGTCGGAAATACATAACTACTGTAGGCACATCTATGCAACGCAACGTTATGATAACACTGAACCTGTCAGATTTATGCATGATAGCTAGAGATTGAACTCATTGAAATAGTGCCTGGATGCATAACTTGCATGTGATAGTTCACTCGTACCCATTGTGAGGTCAGTTGTGCAGTAATTAACACAATTGTCTCGTGAAAGCGTGATTGGGGTTCGAATCCAGGTCGTGACAAGGAGCCACCTCACCGCTGACAAACCGTAATGACGGCGCCCCTCGTGTTTATTACAGAGACTTTGGGGGTGCGAAGGCTGCGCTTAATTTGTATTGACCGAAATCCTTCGTTACAACATTACGTAAATGGATATTCAACTGGCGAGCGTGTGAAAACTTTTTTGAGATGCGGGCGATAGCCCACTTTTTATCCATCCTTGTTTATTCTGAATTTTATCCTAGGGACTGTTATAATCCTCCGGATTGTCACCTATGAACGCTCCGTTGTTTTTTGTCTAGCTCCACTTCGGACGAAGCCATGTCCCTTTGGATAGAGGCTGCGTGTCATCAGCTGGGTTTTCGCGTTAACATGCTAATGCAACAGCTGCACGCGTCAGATTCGCCTTTCTACACCAACTCACCCTTTCACCAATCCGGCGTGTGCCCCAATGTCAATCACATGAATACCTCTATCAATTGTGACCTCTACCTGCCTTCAACAGATCAGTCTTGTGCGGTAACTCCAATCGATCTGATGCCCACTTTGTCTGCAATTGCATCCCATCTTTCTTCAAATAAACCGGCTTTGTGGACGTTCGCGTTCAAACAGCTGGTCGAACTGCTTGAACCAACGCGACATTCTAAATCATCCACGCACCCCGAGCCTCCATCACCTTTTGAGCTGCATGAAAGTGGTGTGACTGCGGCCCTATTATCTTATTTAACCGCATCTGATGCTTGCGAAGTTCGATTGTGGATAATATATCGAGTGAGTTGAACCTGTGTTTTGCTCGTTCCTTGACACAATTGGCTATTTTCATGTCTAATATTTCTGCTCTTTCTAATCGCCCCATTTCTTTCGGTTAGATGTTTTTCGGCACTCGATCCAGTTCGGATGTACAACTACCGCCTACTTGCAATCTGCTCAATCTAAACAAGAAACAAAGCAACACCAAAAACTGGCCACATCTATTCCCCTTGACACCAGTGTTATTACGTACTGACAAAGCTGAACAGTTGCGTGAAGTTGACTATTTCATTGATCGACATGTGATAGATACTGTTGGTTTTTCCAGCGGCGGCCCGTCTGCTTTTCATGTCCTACTCGACTGTCTACTGGCTTGCTTCCATCGTCATGAACACTTTCAGGTCTCCAGTTTACCGCCAACGTTGCCAGCAGACAGTAACCTGCTTTCGTTACTTCACACAGATTCGTTGTCATCAGATATGGCAGTGGAACACATTGCGTTCTCTTCGAACCTCGCTACCAACAAATTTGTCGATTGTCCGATGACTAACTTGTCTGTGTCACAGAAACCCTCGATGACCTCAGGCTTCGGACGCCCCTCGAGCCGTGCACGTGTCTCCCGGACACATTCGTCCAAAATTTCTGAAAACAAGCCTGCCAGTTCGAATGAACCATGTACTGGGCAGCGTATAAGACAAGTTGAACCAATACCGAGCTTGGCGGCTTTGAAGGCCTCTTCAAGGCCCACACATTCTTCCATCAATTTTCCAATCGCTGCTACTCCAGGGATGGTATGGATTGAATTAGTGCGTTTAACCGATGAAGACGGGCAAGCCGACGTGTCCAACTGTAGTACCTCACGTAATGTATCCGGTATATTCAAATCCGGCCGCAAATCATCTTCATCCTCTACCTCTTCTAACCACTCGTCAACCGCATCCACTGCAAGCATTGAACTTTCTCCGTTCGACGTACCAAATCGATCCACACTGCAAATCACAGCCTTGGCCACCTTTCATGTAAGCTCCGATCACCACTGTTCATTTTGTTGTTTCCTTTGCGTACTTGTCGTGTTCTCCTTTTCTAATCAGTTTTTCACTTTTTTTTCCTCTACTTCAGATCATTGAGCGTCTTCTGCTACAGCGCAATTATATTAACAGTCTGTTTCATGATGGATTTTGGGCTCCGGATCACGACTATGGTCTGAGTAGCTTGGCTGAAGCTTATTCCGTTCACAGCCCTAGAGAAGATGAAATACATAGTCTGTTAGATCCTCGGGGGTTTGAGGATGGTGATGACGATGATGATGTAGAAGTAGACGACGAGGATGGCCACCATTCGTTCGATGAAGTCCGAAAGACGAATGAATCGAGGCGTCACCGAGAGTTCACTACCCACAACCCAGCTATGTTGAAGCGTTCCCACGTGGTTACCCGTGTCAGCACCCGTTCGCATGCCGTTTCTAATCATTCTCACCCCCATAACCCGGAATCTACCGATCATGTGTGTCATGGTGTGAATGTTGGATCAACTATGACGAATGAGGTTTCTGCATCCTTGGTTCATACAACTGCATCAACAACTGAAGCCATCGTCGATTCTGGTCGGTCGGCCCGATCCCCTGATAGTTCGCTCTATGCTGTTGTTTCTGCTGATGGGTTTCAGGGGTCTTTACAACGCGAGTTACGTAACCTTTTGCAACGTGGGCCAGATCCAGTATCCAACACGGGTCATAGAACTGGTGAGAAAGCGGACTGTGGCGCATCCCCTCAGAACGCACAGTCTCGAGCCGAGTCTTGGCGTCTACGTCGTCGTTCCATCACGAAGTCGAGCATTTCTGAGCAGCCCTGGGGTCATTCCCCTAGTCCTGACCCTCGATCTACGCTCCAAGTGACGAATGATCGCCTTTTGTTTCACACTTCTCAATCATCTGCGCTCCCTGGTCCACGTTCGCCTGTGTCCATCATTCATACGAACAACGAAGGTAATCCGTTTCTCGCTGAACCTGCACACCATAAACCGATCGTTACTGTACATCCAAGTACTACAAATAGTCGACATCGACGTTTGAAAGGCAGCTCAATTCTTGCTGCCTTTGGCGCGTTAGCTAATCTATCCAGTTCCGGCTCGCAACAGACCAGCAATCTTCATAAGCATCATTCCTCCAAACATAATAAGTCCGTGGCGTCATCGAGCACAATCACTACGACTACGATTACGAACCAGACGACTAGACGTCCCGTCCGAGGTGCCAATCCACACTGTTTGTTTGTGTCTTCGTCGACCTCAAATACATCTTCATCTTCCATGTCTCCAGTAAGTATGGACGGCGGCGGCGGTAGTTCAAGTGACCATCGGGGAAAGCATCGACCCACCCTGGTGTTTTATATCGGTGACCACCAGTTACCCCCCACTTTGCCACTGTTCGAGGCAATCCGCAAGTTCAGTCCAGAATTCAAGCGCTCTATGGCTGCCATTCGTGCATCTCAGCGACGCTCATCTTCCTGTGCTTTAACTGAGGAAGATCGGCTTGGAGGTACAGCGTCACTGACAGGCCGGGAAGTGGAAGAATTGGTATGTCAACTGAGTTTCCTCTTCATGATTTGCTTATTTTCTCATATCATCTTTCCTGGTTTGTCTTTGGCTGGAATCAACTAAAACAAATTGTTCATTCAGTGCCTGTTACGGTGAATTCAGTTAATCCTGGCTTTTCAGTTTATGCACTACAATACTTCTTATTTGTTGTGTNTTAGTTCGATTTCGTTGAGTGGTATCTCGTTTAGTCGCTCGTGTTGTCCGCAATCCTCTTGCTGTGGGCTCTGACCAATCTCACCACCGCATTGAGATATTCTGTTGAGTGTTGAAATAATCGTGCCTCCGACTGGGACACCCATCACACGAGTATGAAGTGCAATACGACGGGGTAGATTAAAATAGAGAAATGAGAATACTGACCTGCTAGCACTGACTCCAAGGGTCGTACACCGTTTCAGAGTTGTTCCGATGAGCACACTGTCACTAGTCTCACAATGCTCTTGTGAACGCATGCATTAACTTATCACAAATTCATCTATGACGTTGTCACAACAGTTTCAAGCAGGGTGTTGCAGATTGGACATGCTTTAATACCGGAAGGGTGTTGTTTGCGTTTCTCGTGACTCATTTGGTGTTGTTGGTTTAGCGAATAACCTCGAAGACATTGGTTTGAACTACACGTACGTGTGTACTTCTGAGAACGGCTGGCGTAATATTGTATCGGTTTTGACATCTCAGTAGTGCATTGAGAATTGACTCAGTCGAAGTAAGCCCTTCGAATAAGAACTGTTTATTCCTACGGTACATCCTATTAATGTGGTGAATATATTTTATGACGTGTGTGTACGTGTATTTAATTCTGATCGCTTACTTGAACATGTGCCACTCACGAAACTGTTCTGTGCTCCGAAGTAGCACATAAAGCAAAAATCAGAAAGTAGCCGTTTAAAACTGCGAGAGTGAAGGAGATGGAGAAAAGGCGAACAGTTGTTTACGGTTCACGTATATTGCGGCTGCTTTGTTAGTGGACCACCTGAATTCCGGACTTTCACACAGCATACCTCTTTGTTTGGCTCATCCGACTGTTCACTAAGACAGGTGTCAGCAATGCGCAACACACAAGCTGCGGTAGTATATCGTTTGAACTATAATGTCTTCAAATCAGATCAGCTGGTTCATGATGTCCGCTTGTTCATACACATGCTCTGCCGCCCCAAGTTCTGCGAACGAGTTGATTGTCAAACCAATCATGCGCCGTTGTTACATGTGTATATAGTTGAATAGTTGCTTTCCATTGAGTCATTCGAATAGAGTAATCAAAAGACAAATTAAAATGTGAATTCAGTTCACGCGATATCCGTCGGTTGTCATATGGCTGACGAAAACATGAGGAAACGATTCTGGAATGAAATAGAAATGGACTTGACTAATGTCGGTTGTCTATACCACTGACAGCTAAGCCCACGACGAGCAACTATTGACAGCCAATTAATTTTGAGCACATGACGCCGGCTTTCGATGATTGTCCTGTAAAACTTCTCAATATTCCAACTGTTATGAGTCACAGTCAATCATCGGTGTGGTAAGTAATTACTCAGCACTTGCATCATCGTCATCATTATAGACAGCAATTCATCAGCGATTCTCACTGATGCTCAACTGTCACGCAACCGCGAGGAGAAAAAGCAAACCTTGTACTGAGAGAGAAAAGAAGAAATAAGCGGAGGGGAAAGGACCTAACTACCAGAAATAGCTAAGTCTATATTCAAGCATTCAACATCAAGGCGCCTACACTAGTCATTGACGTTTTATAATTTTCATTACCATAAATAGGCCGACTTTGATTGCGTAAGTATCAGGCATGTGGTCGAGCACCTAGACTTTGCGAAGTTTTGTGCAACTTGCTTGACCGTTTCACGTACTGATTAAATAAACCGCAATACGATTGGGCAATTCCTGACACCATCTCGTATACATCTGAGTGCTGCTGGAATGTGGCTGCTAACTACTCCTGACCATGCTGTCTTCTGTAAACACTTCTGGGTGTATTGGTTTTCGCCCGGTATTTGAGATCACAGTTGTCAGTATCGGTGTGCAACTTTGTTGTCACTATCACAAAGGAACACCGAAATAGCAAGTGTGGGCTATCCTTTATCTGAGTATAACAGCTTTCTCATTTTAATCAAAGTTCTTGTTTTGTACGGCATTGTGTTGAGTTTTTGGTGCGAAGTCTACTGAAACATTTGTCGCCATGGGGTTACGTTTTAATGTAACGCAGGTAACCGACTGGAATTCACTCCTTGTTGCTTGGCTTTGGTCTCGTACTCTTGTTCACAGAACGTTTAGCGACACGTGGTGCTGTTATTGATTACGTCTTATAAAATGGGGTGACCTAGTGTCGTTAGTTCGACAACGACAGTTTCAGCCCAGTGACAACTGGGCGATTGATCAAGTATGTAAATGCCTTTGATAAAGGTAGACTTCGGAAACGATGAACAACAACAGACAAGTTATACTATGGACAGGATAATCGATATACTGGCGACTTCGTACTGTACATGTATCAGGTTCATATCAAGGTTAAGTATGGGAGATAACAATTTTTTCTCCAAAATCATAATAACCGCTTGCGCACACATGGTTGGTTCTCGGTTGGTCTAATCTAGTGACTAACAAAGTCTGTAGCTACAAAAATCACATTTATATCGCAGCCGTACCTCAGTTTAGGTTTTTTTCATCGCTATCCCTTCCGATGTCACTAAATACTGTGCCCATCAACCTTACTGTGGTCGGCGCCGTTTAGTACACATGTCCTGATCACATGCCTCTTGTCTCCAATTGTGCCACGAATCTAGGAGAATCAATAGAGTGAAACGCATGCAACCGATAAACTGCGACTACATCGCAGCGCTTATCCACAGTGTGCGTCAGACAGTCTGTACCTTAGTCTTCATCAAGTGCGGTCCAGCTCGTTAGCAATACAAAAAAACAGCCCCCAATTTCGTGAGGAATTCCTATTGTCTTCGTTGTTCTTTTTGTTCGATCGCATACGGCATGGCGTGTCCTGTCAGTCAAGACTGAGGTGAAACGCTTATGTATGTGAAAGAACCGATAAATGGAAGATTAACTTTATGCCTGTCATGTTTAGTTCGCTCGGATTAGGCATCGATAAATCGCATTTTTCGTCCAACAGCACACTTTGTCTCACGTCTCTTTTAGGATCCTGAACCGATTTTGCTTTGGTTTCCATATCTGTTTGGCTTTGTTTACTTGCTGTTTTATGTTTCTTTGGTTACTAAATCCTACTCAGAAAGTGGATAAACCGTGTTTTTTTCGTTGGGATTATATTAGCTTATCATCGAGCGAACGTAAATGTTGTACTCTCGAATGGAAGATATCAAGAGAATTCTAGTAGTGCGTGTTATAACTGTATGTGACTCCTTCTTGTGGTGAATGGACTGATTTCACTGTTTTAGTTATGAAGTTCCTGTTGCATTGTTGACCCAGTTGTATCATCAGTGTATGTACGTTTTTTCGTATATTCTGCATGCAAACTTATTTTTTCCTTCCAGACGGGACACCTTATGTGGAGTATGACTCATTTGATACATTACCGTGTGGTAAATGTCCACGCGGGTAATGACCCATCCACAGTCGTATCTACTAATCCACGTAAGTCTGATTCACAACTTTTCAAAGGAAGCACCGTCACCAGTCCAGTCAACAAATCGACGGAAATCGCATCCGGTCTTTCGACGACTTCTCCATCCACCGCGTCGATCTGCTCTGTCAGCACATTCTCGTCCGCAATGACTTGTCTGAAACGTCGTCGATCAGACGAGGTTGAACCGGTGCAAGCCGAACATGTAAACAAGCCGGAATCATGTCATCCATCCGGTGGACACTCCATGCCTACTAACACGCACCACCACCCACTGTTCTCCTGTTTGACTCACGAGTTACCTCTCGGCTTTCTTGCCGACCAGTCCTCCAGTTTGGGAGTTAAAAAGGTTGGCATTTTTTTCCAAAAAGTACCCGTCCTGGTACACTGCCACCCGCTGCCTTGCGGTACAGGCTTTTGAGCCAAAGGCTTTGGTTGAGAACCCTAATCGTTCTCCTGTCTAGGTCTGGGCGTCCTGGCAGTATCTCAGCCCACACAACCATGAATATTCACAACAATAATCCATACTGCATCGGCCGTCTCGCAGTATAAACCGGGTCGCCCTATCTGCTGCATACAGCAGGGTGGATAGGCGAAAACATGCTACTGCTGACCCCTCCCCACTGTCCTATCAAATTTAGCTCTCAGGCCCTTTCCGAACATCATTTCTGGTGATTACTCTGTAGGTCTCACAACATATATAGCTAGTCATAGTAATACTGTGCCGGTAAGTATAATCTCTTATAATCCGGCCTCAGTCCTCTCTCGCCCACTGCTCAAACCTAGAATGCGAATTAATATACGTGCATTCAGCGTTCGCACTCTAAAACAGATAAGTCAACAGACATTGGTAGATTAGATCCCTGTTAGCAAGAGACTTTGTGCCGTCCGTTTGGAAGGTTCTACTAAGGTCAGTTCTGGACGCAAAACTTTCAGAAATTTTTCAATGTTTGCTTATGCTCCTACTGACTGTAGTGACATCGGTGTCAAGGACGCATTTTACTCGGATCTGGCCACTCTCCTTCGGTCAACACATGGTTCTGATACAGTCATTCTCGCCGAGGATATAAGCACGCTGGTCGGTAGGTTTGGCGTCATGAATGGCCTGTGAGATCTCTATTCAACAGTTATTGGGATCTTCAGGGTGAGAACAGCTAAACCTGTTTTCTAGGATGTTTTAGTACTCATGACTTACCGATGGCATAGTCAGTTTCTCAACAGTCCGTCGTTGCTGTCTATGTGGTCGTCGCCCAACAAAAGTAAGAATAAAACGGCAACCTACCAGCGCATGATGTGAATCTGAGTACACGATCCAATAAAAAAAGACAGTCCTGAATGGAGTCCTGCCATCAATAACTAAAGGAATGTGTCTGTCGCCCACCTTCTCTGAATAGGCTTGGTCTTGGATAGACCACATAACTGTTCGATCGCTCACACTGTGTGGCACCAAACGAGTGAACGAACGAAAGGTTAGGAAGCGGGTATTTGGCAGTGATTGTCAAACGAGTTCTTTTGTTCAATCCTTACATTTGCACAGACTTAGATGGTTAGGTCATGTACTAAGGATGCCAGCTAGTCGTCTTGCCACACCGAGCACTCTTTGCCGACGCTGCGGCCGACTGGCGTAAGGTGTGAGATGAACAGATGATAACTTGGCGTTGAGAAATGAAATCGTTTACGAAGAGGGTTGGCCACTGTAGGTCGGGTTCGTCTCCCGGGCTGGGGCCCTCGCGACTCACAGAGTCGGTGGCTTGAGACATTAGGTGAGATGGCGGCTAATCGAGCTCAGTGGCGTGAATGTTGTCGTTGTTTGGCCGAGTTGTCTGTGAAGTGAGTGCACTTAATGACGCGGGGCAGTGAAAGCCGTAAGGAAGCTGTCTTGCTGATGACGCCTTACTTTCACTTACAGCTCGGTTGTTTGTTTGCAAGGTGTAGGCGCCTTGATGTTGAATGTTTGAATATAGACGTAGCTATTTTTAGTAGTTAGGTCCTTTCCCCTCCCTTCTTTCTTCTTTTCTCTCTCAGTACAAGGTTTGCTTTTTCTCCTCGCGGTTGCGTGACAGTTGAGCATCAGTGAGAATCGCTGATGAATTGCTGTCTATAATGATGACGATGATGCAAGTGCTGAGTAATTACTTACCACACCGATGATTGACTGTGACTCATAACAGTTGGAATATTGAGAAGTTTTACAGGACAATCATCGAAAGCCGGCGTCATGTGCTCAAAATTAATTGGCTGTCAATAGTTGCTCGTCGTGGGCTTAGCTGTCAGTGGTATAGACAACCGACATTAGTCAAGTCCATTTCTATTTCATTCCAGAATCGTTTCCTCATGTTTTCGTCAGCCATATGACAACCGACGGATATCGCGTGAACTGAATTCACATTTTAATTTGTCTTTTGATTACTCTATTCGAATGACTCAATGGAAAGCAACTATTCAACTATATACACATGTAACAACGGCGCATGATTGGTTTGACAATCAACTCGTTCGCAGAACTTGGGGCGGCAGCGAATGTGTATGAACAAGCGGACATCATGAACCAGCTGATCTGATTTGAAGACATTATAGTTCAAACGATATACTACCGCAGCTTGTGTGTTGCGCATTGCTGACACCTGTCTTAGTGAACAGTCGGATGAGCCAAACAAAAGAGGTATGCTGTGTGAAAGTCCGGAATTCAGGTGATCCACTAACAAAGCAGCCGCAATATACGTGAACCGTAAACAACTGTTCGCCTTTTCTCCATCTCCTTCACTCTCGCAGTTTTAAACGGCTACTTTCTGATTTTTGCTTTATGTGCTACTTCGGAGCACAGAACAGTTTCGTGAGTGGCACATGTTCAAGTAAGCGATCAGAATTAAATACACGTACACACACGTCATAAAATATATTCACCACATTAATAGGATGTACCGTAGGAATAAACAGTTCTTATTCGAAGGGCTTACTTCGACTGAGTCAATTCTCAATGCACTACTGAGATGTCAAAACCGATACAATATTACGCCAGCCGTTCTCAGAAGTACACACGTACGTGTAGTTCAAACCAATGTCTTCGAGGTTATTCGCTAAACCAACAACACCAAATGAGTCACGAGAAACGCAAACAACACCCTAGTATTAAAGCATGTCCAATCTGCAACACCCTGCTTGAAACTGTTGTGACAACGTCATAGATGAATTTGTGATAAGTTAATGCATGCGTTCACAAGAGCATTGTGAGACTAGTGACAGTGTGCTCATCGGAACAACTCTGAAACGGTGTACGACCCTTGGAGTCAGTGCTAGCAGGTCAGTATTCTCATTTCTCTATTTTAATCTACCCCGTCGTATTGCACTTCATACTCGTGTGATGGGTGCTCCCAGTCGGAGGCACGATTATTTCAACACTCAACAGAATATCTCAATGCGGTGATGAGATTGGTCAGAGCCCACAGCAAGAGGATTGCGGACAACACGAGCGACTAAACGAGATACCACTCAACGAAATCGAACTAACGGGTGAGGAGTGGCAGGCAAAAATCCGCGGCAGAAAGCGTCGGCCAAACGCACGGAACCACGCAGAAGTGCAAACAACGGCTGAATGGAATTCCTGTTCATGAACGAGAGCGCAAATGGCGCTGTAAATTGCGAATGCGACAATAAAGATCTTGTTTTACCGAACGACTTTCCGCTAAAAAAGATCCTTACCATTTCTGAAGAGGAAATGTCTATAGGGATTTTCCCTTTGTCAGCTCATGATCATTTTCTACCACCGAACACAGTAATATGTACGTGTATGCATTTCGTAAGTCTCCTTTAAATTGTAAAATTTCGATTGTGTCAACAACTTACCGGTGATATGATTGGGAATGGGTCAAGGCCATCGTGCATCGTGTACCACAGACGACTAAACGTGTGAAGTACGCGGAGCAGAGCTAGCGTGCTGGAAACGGTCTGACTCAGTGCGTTTTCGCCCGTGTCCGATTGTGCATCGGATGCACTGCAACACTGACCAACACCGCATGCGCATCGTGTCTCGGCAAGAAAGCCGAGAGGTAACTCGTGAGTCAAACAGG
>LOND01001258.1:8679-21786 GCA_014220965.1 Paragonimus kellicotti | reverse complement strand
ACATTTGGGTTGCATTATCTCGTTAGCTTGTAATATATCGAAAAGACGTTCGATTGTCGCTGAAATGAAGAGTATATAATGCTTGTGTATGTCCTGTTTTGCTCTATGGTTTGGAGACGTGGCCTGTTCGCAAGGAAGATATCAACAAGCTTGCTGTATTTGACCATCGTTGTCTCCGCCAGTTAGCCCACATTAAGTGGACTGATCGCGTGAGCAATGCGGCAGTTCGCCGGCGCGTATTCCGGAACGCTGATGCGCGATCAATTGGTCAACTACTCACGTTGCACAGCCTGCGATGGTTAGGTCACGTACTCCGCATGCCAGCTGAGCGTTTACCGTACCGGGCATTATATACTGAGACCACCAACAGTTGGGTGAAACCACGTGGCGGTCAAGCGACAACGTGGTCACGAAATATGAGAACCCTGACTGCTCCACTGAGTAAAGTGGGTAGGTGTCGCCTGCCTGGATGGGGTCCTCGTGATCACTCAAACCGCTGGTTAGAGACGCTATCCGAGATGGCGGTGTCGCAGTCAATGGCGTACCTGCATCCATACCATTTCTAGTTCTTTTGCTTAGACTTCTATTAATTTTCAACCTTAGTAACGTTTTCTTCTAGGATATTCCACGTCACTGTTGAGGTGAGCGGCAGCCCGAGCCACAGTACCTTTGGTCAGGCTCATGGCTGATATGATGATGATGATGAAGATGATGGAATTTCGTTTGACTGAACAAAATTGGTTGTGCTACAGATATTACGTTCGTATGACCACCAACATACTCTGAACACTTACGTATGAGGTAACATAACAACATGCGTAACCGATTGTGTACTTGGACAGTTCAGCTATTACCACACTTTGTTTGGTTGTGGAATGTGGACATCAGAAAAAGAAAAACAGACCTGAGCAGAATGACCAAACAGACTACAAAAATGATCACACCACCTCACTATCCTTTCACGTAAATGAATGTTCCACATCCTTTGCATGTGCTTTGTTTCTTGACCAACTCACACCCAACCAAGAGAAAAAAACGGTATGGAACAGTAAGTACACAGGATAGGTTGTTCAGATGGTAGAAAACAGAGTTATGTACCTCATCGGCTCACTCAGATTAAACGCGACCGTATGAAAGGTCAAAAGTAAAATACATTCGAGTGATGTTCAATTCATACCAATCAAACACTCGAGTATTTATCAGCAATGAACACTATAACAAGTGAAAGCAATCGGGCGCGCGGACATATAGACTGTGCACAGAAAAAACAGTTTCTAATAGTAACCAGAACTAAAGAATATACGACGGAAGCCGGAAACCCACCAAATATTGCAAATTGGTAAACAAGTTGCAACTGGACACAATTCGTTTGAGCAGTTGTGGTTCAGTTCGATAGGCAGTGACCAGTCGAGCGAAGCATGTACACACGCGCTCAACACACCGCGGCTCGGATTCCTTCAAGCGTTCGGCTAGACTTGGCAGACAGTCCACGATCAGGTCAAAATCGGAGCGTTGCAAATTGGCGAAACAATTGGCTACCATGGTCAAAATAGTGCGATGCTGAGCCAGAGTGACGAAGTCATAGAAGCCGAGAACGGACTGAGAGGGAAAACGAGGGAGAAGTTATGTTTACTTGATGAGACCAACGCCACACAAACACCAGCGAAATCGCAGATAAGTACGGCAAAAATTTGCACTTAATCGGCGCACTGTTCTAAACGCATTTTTATTAACATATCAGATTGGCATTTAAAGATTGCCCTGACTCCGGCCGGAACATCCAAGACACCAAAAGCTCCAATCACTGATCATGATTGTGGTAGTTGACACAAGTAACCTAGTTGCATTTCAGTACACACACGTACGCAAGTTAGTGAAAAGGACAACCGTTCGGTCACAAAAACTGGTGCGTCAAATATCATCTTCATGATAACTGACAGACATGTTTGGCATGATCAGGAAAGGTATATTGATAGGCAACTAACGAACCTTTCGCTGACTGTAAACGGCATACCGTTAAACTTGTGCGTGAGGGCTTGAGTAAATTGATCACTCGGTTGAAGCGATGCTAGTTGAGGAGTTGCGAGGATATACTTGGTAATGCTTGTGAAATGCCGCTAGAAGTACGCTCTGATTGAGACCCAACTCACTATGCCACTTGATCTGAGCGTTATTAATAGTCAATCGGACTGGATTGTCAATATCCCCTACTAAATACAATTGCTTCTAATGGGCCACTGATACAAAAGGAAGTAATTTTAAATCACAGGAAACTCTAAAGCGTGACAATTAGAGGCCGCCAGAACTATTCACACAGTAAAGCCTAATCGCATTGAGACCACGAAATGAACAGAAGACGATACAGGAACTGGCAAATGTCTACAAAGTAGTTCATTCGGCTTAACTTAAGTAAGAACGGACGCGATTGATGATGCATCGAAATAAACACGTTAAAGAATGGAAGATCGCAAAATAATTGTACCGATCCTGCAAGTAGATTCCGTTAAATTCGGCCAAGCATCCAGATTGTGGCGTTCGGTTCGAAATGGTGGCATTTGTTCGAACGGGTGGAACTGTTTTGCAGGTATGTGTGCGTGCGCGTAAGGACCGAACAAACTGCACATATCATACGATACAGTCAAGGCCAATGCGCAGGCGCGCAAGCTATGTAAATCAGCTGATAAGATCAGGTGACATACAGAAGCAGAGAAGCTAAATTTACATGGTCGATTCGGTTGAATCTGAAACCTGGCGATGTAGTGGTGATGGTTGTTTCGAATGATTAAAAAAAGCCTCATACATCAGGCCGATAGTTGTTAGTCGCGAAGCTGTTCCAAGGGAATACGAAAAACAGAAACTGGTTATGATCGCCACATAATTCGAAAACACGTTACAGACCGGGGACGACGTTGTTACAGAAATAAAACGCTCGTGGCCGAATGTGTACGGACTGAGATATTGCTCAAAACGTCGTGGAGTCCACAGGACAACCAATGCTGATGTGTGCACAGGAGTCGATGAGCCCACACTACACAACAGAAGCAGATCATGTGACAGAACCGGGTTGAGAACACAGTCAGTGGGACTACGTAGAGGTTGGCGTTAACCGGAAGACACTTCTCGCTTCAGACGGGAAAACAGGCATGAAAAGCGAATGTGCACATGAAATGACTAGACTGCACACGCAGATGTGTGGTCATCGAGATCGGGTGAACGGGAGGGAAAACATAGAAAAAGCGAATAGATCGCAAAAAGCATGTTTAGTTATGAGTGGTGAGAAAGTAATCGTTCACGTACTTCAGGGTGATCTGTCCTGCTTGAGCCAACCCGATAACCCATATTTTACATGTCTTCGTATACGCTGACCGCCAGATAACGGGCGATATCGTTATCACAACAACAACAACAACAGGTGTATTTGCAATTGCATGGCATAAGGGCAGCCTGGACAGAATGCGAGATAAGCACAACTTGGGAAGTACGTTTTGTCGGTATGCATCCAATAACAACCCATAACAGAAAGGCCCACGTTCTCTAATCCGAAAATGGAACTAATAATTGAAAACAATGTGCAGGCATCAACACGATATCCATGCGAAAGGAAATATTGAAGGAACACGTGACAGGTGGGTGCTATCCACAGTGAATCAAGAGACAGCATCAAATATGTCTACGTCACTCTAGATCAGTGGATCAGCTATAAGTAGACCCATTTTAATGTAGCGATTGATGTTCAGATTATTAGTCTACCCCATTCAACACGTACTCGGTAACTCATCTGTGTTGGTTATGTTAGATGGTATGAATCAGGATTTCACAAAAGGAGTGCTATCGTCCCCGTGCAAACCATTTATCATGTAACAGAGTCGGATTGACTGTCACGTACATTTTTACTTCGCCCATTGAAACATCCGCTCAGATGATCACACGCATAGTGTTCGGATGTATATAACTTCTCGTCTTTCAACCGTACCCATGAGCACTATGGCTCCAGCTGATTATGATTCTGACAGTAGCCCAGGAAACAGCAGACCGGTAATTCAGTACAGATGTGTGAAGAATGGGAAAGGTAAAAACAATGAAAATGAACGAATCAACAGTCAACATGTCTGCGTGTCCCGTGAATCACAACCATACACTCTACTGTAAGAACGATAGAGGCAGAAAATTGTAGGTAACAACTCAATTGCGAGCTAATTGTGTCGTTCAGCTCAGAGTACTGGAAGCACACGATCAGTAAACATACTACCTGCATCATCTGGCTTAGTAAAATTATATCATCGGGGATTCTGAGGCAAATCTAGTTTCTGTACATTTCCTTATGTAACGGTCCACGGAATTCACAAAGTCAGAGAAAACCGACACAAATAACTCACAGATGAGTTGTTAACTACAAAATCAACAGCTTTACGGACACAAGTTCGCGAATGATGCCGACACACAGCAATGTCAGAGAACGTTAGATGGTCAGGTGGTCTCCAACAACCATGATCAACTAGGCGGTCAAAAGCCCTCCTAGCCTGTGACTACGTAATCACCTGGTCCTCTCGTTGCTTCTTCCGAACGTCAGTATTGCGATAGACGCTCCGCTGACATACAGAGATTACACAACCCGATGGGCGTAGACAGTTCAGCTTCATTAGCTTGATCAACGGCCATGAACTTTCTCAAATACATCCCGATGGAATGTCGCAGTGCTCAGACAGTCGGCCCCTTTACTACATGTTAACTGGAGGAAACAATGACAATGTTATATCGGGAGCTTGCATTAATCGTCCGCACGAACGAGCAGGTCTCTGATTCACAGAGCCAGATTAGCCGCACAGATGCATTGCTAAAATTTCCTTTTCGTTAAAAACCGAGGGTCTCCGCGTGAAACTCCCGCGTTCACGTGAATGCAAATGTGCAAAAAAACAACCTTCAGTCCACGTGAACTAGAGTGTGAGCTATGCAGACGCACGTGGACAGCGATACATACGTTCGGCTTATCAGGTGATCAAATTCTACTTACGTTGTTCAATAGACCATGCATATTTAACACCTCTACATTTGTAGACGCCATGCAAAAGTGAGGAAAACGATCGAGACTACGTCTGCTGTCTTTCCAAAGTCATACATAGCAAAGCGAGGCTTCCGTTCAATCGCCTCAATTCTATCGAAGCATCCGGGCTATGATTAGTCTTCTCAACTAGGAGGAAGCAACTTCCAGTCCGACACTGACAAGCCGATACCAATGTATTAGGCCCCGTCTACCGCATCTATCGTTAAACACACGTGTAACGTTCTATTGCGTAACACTAGATAATGTAATTATTTGCTACGGTTCTAATTTTATTGGTTACGTTTTGCAAATGCTACGGGGAGATATGGTGACAAGCTTTGAGAAACAATCGACATCCAGTTTGTAGTCAGAAAAGCAGATCAGAGGACTGGGTGTCTAGACGAGTACATTCTTCGAAAGAAGTTCACACACACCTTGACTGTTAAAAGAGAACCTAACCAAAAGGAGGATAACTGAAGAAGAATTTGTGCTCTAATTTCCTAACTAGGAAGTGGATCCAAATAGAAGGGGGAAACTATCTCTGAAGTGTAGGAACCATGAAACGCATACAGATAAACAACAAACAAAAACAAAGCGCCATGAGGCGGGAAAAGCATCAGGCTGGAATAAAACTCACTGCAATCGCACCACTCTGGAGTACCTCCTTTCCGTGACGACGAGAAAGTTGTTCCAGAAGGTTGATAATTCGTTCCAAAATATCACCGACAAAACTGCACGACATAGTGGTCAAAAGGAGAGGCAGGGCCGGCACGACTGCATCCGCGCTGCGAGGCAACGCATCCATCATATGGGTGAGCACGTTGCAGCCCAAATTTTTCAACTCAATCAAGTGCTCTTCTTCGCAGTCCAAGATGTCTAAAACGCAGCTCACTAAGCCCTGAACATTTAGGTTGATCAGGTTCTCCTCAAAGCCGATCAGCAGCACCTGGAAAGGTTAGAAGTTGTATGTTAGACAGACAGCAGGAGTACACTTAGACAATGTGACCAAATCGATTGAGAATCTGACATAACTAAGATATGGTAGCTACATTAGCAAGTAGAACACAGAAAAAATAAAATGTTGCATTAGGAAGTTCCCGTCAAAGTCCGCACAATAAACTCAGCGGATTTGGTGAGGAGAAAAACAAACATGAAAAGAAGTTCACCGGTTAACTGATGTACATTAGGAACACAGTAACGCATAGATACAAGTAAATTGACGTACAGGGAACAGACCAAAGCTCACATGAGCAAGAAATGGTAAATTCGTTCGTAACGCTAAAGTGAATGATTCGAATTGCGCTCAGACTATCTCCATGTGATCAGACAAAACATAAACCAACAGGATCGAGAAAGAACGCCAACAGAACGAATTTCATTCTAACAAATTCACGACCCTTTTGCAGACAAACTAGTTAGATTAATACCATCAGCTGTGAATTTACTAATGATATTTATATAGGGGATAACAGCCGGACGACCAGGCTTCACTGGAGGACAAATAAAGTCGCAAGTAACATCAACATCAGTATGAAGAACAGGTTACTTGGCAGCAGGACTACAATGAAACGGACAACAAACTGTTTCCGGCCTCAGCAAGACCACACGGGCCTCTTGATTGAATAGAGCGTGAGCACATTCTGATTTATGTTGGGCGGAGACTGTATAAATGGCTCTACATTCAGAGATTTTTATAAACGATGATATTTAGCCTGTAGAATTGGTTTCAATGACGGTGCTCGGATTCAAGTGGCCGTAGACGGCATAATCAGATAAGTCGTATGAAATGTGAGTATCACAGATGCCGTAAAAGTGTAATCACCATTTTAGGGCAAACGTAAATGGAGATTAATTTTCGGAACTGCTGAAATCCCTACACTAAATTTCCCAACAACTGCCCATGGATAGCTAATTCTTATAATCGTTATTTTCAACACCATCACTTTAATCAAATATATTCGTCAAGCATGGCAAAACAGGGTTCTCGTCAGATTAGGCATGCACTGAATTGAAGCCTACGTATGCTACCAATAGGTCATCATCATCATCATCATAGACAGCAATACATCAGTGGTTCACACTGATGCTTGACTGCCACACAACCACGAAGAACAAAGGTAGGTAACGGGATATTGTCGATATAAGGTCGACAGAGACTTGCTTTATTGACGACGACATCTGCATACTGCTCCAAAGAAGCAACAAGAACATTAGCTGGTAGCGCATCGAATAGGCCACTCATGACAGCGCCATCATTTATTGAATACCCGTTTCTCCATAAACAGAACACAACGTTCCGTGTCCTAACTCGTTTTAACAGAATTACATCTGACAGTGTTTTACAGTTTGACGGTGCCCTATTGTAAGTACGAATTATGTTTGGCGTGACGACCAAGTAACAAGTTTTGTTCCAAGGGGAGTGCCGGCTAGCCAGACCATCTATCGTGTCTGCAGCGGCAACTGGTTGGAATCACACAGCTCGTGTCTGATAAAAATAGTAAGCCTCGTATGCGGAAAAGGCAAAAAATTATAGTGAGATATCTGGACACCAGATATATGAATGTATGCGCGTCAAGGTGCTGCAGTCTGATTTTAACATTACACAACTTTTTCAACGAACCTAGTGAATGTGGCTTTGACACAACTCAACAAGGAGAACAGCGGATGAATAACGGCACAAGCGCAATATCAAACCAGGTTTTTTAGGCAAAACAACAAAAACAACCTATAGTAGCACCATCCCGTCGTATATCACAAGATGACACATGATTCGATGTGACTGACCTGACAGCATCAAACCTCCTTCAAATCTTAGATGGTTGAACAGAGTGTGCGAAGACAACTGACTCGTTCAATCCATCAGTCACACTGCACTAACATACCTGATTGATGTCTTGCAAAATGATCAACTGCGTTGATCGGTCATGACGATGTTGTTGTAACTGAGCGATACGATGATTTATACCGCTGGATTGAGTATGAGGACTGTTGCGGTCAGCTGCTGATCTCTGTTGCTGCTGTTGATGATGGCTTGTGCTTCCACGAGCTGACCAGTAGACTGAATGTCGAGCCATATCGACTGCGCCCGGATAGCGTGAGAACTTGTTGGATGAAGCGCCAGCAGTAAACGAGATAGGCGATGGGGGTATGGAGGGAGGTAGAGGCCGCGGTGGATACATCACATCCGGTTGACCTGTTGTAGATTTACTCGGAGAACTGGTTGCAGAATGCGTGGTGTTCAGGGAGATTAATCGAGCCACGCTGATCGGACTGAGAAGAGTTTGTTGAGGCTGTTGTGCTGGTGCATGAAGAGAACCGGTACCATTGATCGGGACGGTGGATAATGACGACGGTATGGGAAGGGAGTCAGATAGGGACTTGTTATTCGTTAACGCTTGATACGATGAATTCATCGTGGTCACAGTTGGGCCGTCCGATGTTGTATTATCCACAGTTTGCACCAACTCCCCAGAGTGCCCAATTAAAGTGGAGACTAGACTGGCATCACGCAGAGCTTGATAGGCTGAATAAGAAGAGATTGCACGCTTTTTGGGTTATTCAGTTGGNTAAAACACAGAGAAAGAAAAAATAGAGGTGCCTCACCTGACCACTGATAAAGAAGATAGGAATATTGTGCATCAGGAATTTAACTAAGCCTTATGAGGAGGCTGGACAATGTGAAATTCATGCTAACTGCTAAGTTCGATGCTGCGAGGCTCCAGGTACCCCAAGTGATTTGATGGACTTGTGGACAATCTGACAATATCTACGACAGTCCTGTCACGTGTTGTTAGGGTGCAGCATTTGCTCACCATGTTGTTGCACCGTTGAGTAAACCGAAGCCATAGCTTACTGAATACCTGGGTTCGCATTTGTGTTAACTTAGCCACTCTGCAAGATTGTTATGAAATGTTCACTTATAATCCATTGATCCAACTGCTTTCGTAGCACGGTTACCATTAATTGTAGTTGATTGTGGAAATGAATATCGATTAACTTGCTCAAGTGAAAACATCCGGCTAAATTGTGTTCATATAATTGATCACATCAGGGTACACACATTGCCATAGAACACGAGACGTAGATGCTTGCGCGCATACATACAAGAAAACCTTAGCATCCAACCACGAGACTTCTCAAAACTATGCACAGCTACCGGCTAACGTGGGACCGCGGAACACTGAGGAACTCTGGCTTGAGGAAGAAGACGTTGCAACGCAATGTCTGTGTATCTTCTTATCGTTCAGTGACACAAGTTATGGTCATGGCTTATTGGATTCGTGGGCTCAAGTTTGCTTAGCTTTTTCTCCTTCACACAACTGTTACAAAATCCAATGTTGTCACGACAAGGCATAAATCGTAGTAGACATTATAAACCTAGACTATAGGGAGGAAACAGCAGGCAAACGGATCACCCATTCGGATGAAGCAAAACCGCTGCAGACAAGCGCATCCGTAGACCGGATCAAAATTGACCTGAGCACACGCCAACGTACAACTAGGCCGAAACGCCCATAGAGTTAGGGGCATCGTCCCTGTCTACAATAGTTGCTGAGCAGGTCCGGTAAGTGTGTAGTTGAACTTTAGATGACAGTCGGCCCCTTTACTACATGTTAACTGGAGGAAACAATGACAATGTTATATCGGGAGCTTGCATTAATCGTCCGCACGAACGAGCAGGTCTCTGATTCACAGAGCCAGATTAGCCGCACAGATGCATTGCTAAAATTTCCTTTTCGTTAAAAACCGAGGGTCTCCGCGTGAAACTCCCGCGTTCACGTGAATGCAAATGTGCAAAAAAACAACCTTCAGTCCACGTGAACTAGAGTGTGAGCTATGCAGACGCACGTGGACAGCGATACATACGTTCGGCTTATCAGGTGATCAAATTCTACTTACGTTGTTCAATAGACCATGCATATTTAACACCTCTACATTTGTAGACGCCATGCAAAAGTGAGGAAAACGATCGAGACTACGTCTGCTGTCTTTCCAAAGTCATACATAGCAAAGCGAGGCTTCCGTTCAATCGCCTCAATTCTATCGAAGCATCCGGGCTATGATTAGTCTTCTCAACTAGGAGGAAGCAACTTCCAGTCCGACACTGACAAGCCGATACCAATGTATTAGGCCCGTCTACCGCATCTATCGTTAAACACACGTGTAACGTTCTATTGCGTAACACTAGATAATGTAATTATTTGCTACGGTTCTAATTTTATTGGTTACGTTTTGCAAATGCTACGGGGAGATATGGTGACAAGCTTTGAGAAACAATCGACATCCAGTTTGTAGTCAGAAAAGCAGATCAGAGGACTGGGTGTCTAGACGAGTACATTCTTCGAAAGAAGTTCACACACACCTTGACTGTTAAAAGAGAACCTAACCAAAAGGAGGATAACTGAAGAAGAATTTGTGCTCTAATTTCCTAACTAGGAAGTGGATCCAAATAGAAGGGGAACTATCTCTGAAGTGTAGGAACATGAAACCATAGATAAACAACAAACAAAAACAAAGCCGATAGGCGGGAAAAGCATCAGGCTGGAATAAAACTCACTGCAATCGCACCACTCTGGAGTACCTCCTTTCCGTGACGACGAGAAAGTTGTTCCAGAAGGTTGATAATTCGTTCCAAAATATCACCGACAAAACTGCACGACATAGTGGTCAAAAGGAGAGGCAGGGCCGGCACGACTGCATCCGCGCTGCGAGGCAACGCATCCATCATATGGGTGAGCACGTTGCAGCCCAAATTTTTCAACTCAATCAAGTGCTCTTCTTCGCAGTCCAAGATGTCTAAAACGCAGCTCACTAAGCCCTGAACATTTAGGTTGATCAGGTTCTCCTCAAAGCCGATCAGCAGCACCTGGAAAGGTTAGAAGTTGTATGTTAGACAGACATAGATGGCGCGCTATCTCGTTTACTGCTGGCGCTTCATCCAACAAGTTCTCACGCTATCCGGGCGCAGTCGATATGGCTCGACATTCAGTCTACTGGTCAGCTCGTGGAAGCACAAGCCATCATCAACAGCAGCAACAGAGATCAGCAGCTGACCGCAACAGTCCTCATACTCAATCCAGCGGTATAAATCATCGTATCGCTCAGTTACAACAACATCGTCATGACCGATCAACGCAGTTGATCATTTTGCAAGACATCAATCAGGTATGTTAGTGCAGTGTGACTGATGGATTGAACGAGTCAGTTGTCTTCGCACACTCTGTTCAACCATCTAAGATTTGAAGGAGGTTTGATGCTGTCAGGTCAGTCACATCGAATCATGTGTCATCTTGTGATATACGGACGGGATGGTGCTACTATAGGTTGTTTTTGTTGTTTTGCCTAAAAAACCTGGTTTGATATTGCGCTTGTGCCGTTATTCATCCGCTGTTCTCCTTGTTGAGTTGTGTCAAAGCCACATTCACTAGGTTCGTTGAAAAAGTTGTGTAATGTTAAAATCAGACTGCAGCACCTTGACGCGCATACATTCATATATCTGGTGTCCAGATATCTCACTATAATTTTTTGCCTTTTCCGCATACGAGGCTTACTATTTTTATCAGACACGAGCTGTGTGATTCCAACCAGTTGCCGCTGCAGACACGATAGATGGTCTGGCTAGCCGGCACTCCCCTTGGAACAAAACTTGTTACTTGGTCGTCACGCCAAACATAATTCGTACTTACAATAGGGCACCGTCAAACTGTAAAACACTGTCAGATGTAATTCTGTTAAAACGAGTTAGGACACGGAACGTTGTGTTCTGTTTATGGAGAAACGGGTATTCAATAAATGATGGCGCTGTCATGAGTGGCCTATTCGATGCGCTACCAGCTAATGTTCTTGTTGCTTCTTTGGAGCAGTATGCAGATGTCGTCGTCAATAAAGCAAGTCTCTGTCGACCTTATATCGACAATATCCCGTTATTTCCTTTGTTCTTCGTGGTTGTGTGGACAGTCAAGCATCAGTGTGAACCACTGATGTATTGCTGTCTATGATGATGATGATGACCTATTGGTAGCATACGTAGGCTTCAATTCAGTGCATGCCTAATCTGACGAGAACCCTGTTTTGCCATGCTTGACGAATATATTTGATTAAAGTGATGGTGTTGAAAATAACGATTATAAGAATTAGCCATCCATGGGCAGTTGTTGGGAAATTTAGTGTAGGGATTTCAGCAGTTCCGAAAATTAATCTCCATTTACGTTTGCCCTAAAATGGTGATTACACTTTTACGGCATCTGTGATACTCACATTTCATACGACTTATCTGATTATGCCGTCTACGGCCACTTGAATCCGAGCACCGTCATTGAAACCAATTCTACAGCTAAATATCATCGTTTATAAAAATCTCTGAATGTAGAGCCATTTATACAGTCTCCGCCCAACATAAATCAGAATGTGCTCACGCTCTATTCAATCAAGAGGCCCGTGTGGTCTTGCTGAGGCCGGAAACAGTTTGTTGTCCGTTTCATTGTAGTCCTGCTGCCAAGTAACCTGTTCTTCATACTGATGTTGATGTTACTTGCGACTTTATTTGTCCTCCAGTGAAGCCTGGTCGTCCGGCTGTTATCCCCTATATAAATATCATTAGTAAATTCACAGCTGATGGTATTAATCTAACTAGTTTGTCTGCAAAAGGGTCGTGAATTTGTTAGAATGAAATTCGTTCTGTTGGCGTTCTTTCTCGATCCTGTTGGTTTATGTTTTGTCTGATCACATGGAGATAGTCTGAGCGCAATTCGAATCATTCACTTTAGCGTTACGAAACGAATTTACCATTTCTTGTTCATGTGAGCTTTGGTCTGTTCCCTGTACGTCAATTTACTTGTATCTATGCGTTACTGTGTTCCTAATGTACATCAGTTAACCGGTGAACTTCTTTTCATGTTTGTTTTTCTCCTCACCAAATCCGCTGAGTTTATTGTGCGGACTTTGACGGGAACTTCCTAATGCAACATTTTATTTTTTCTGTTCTACTTGCTAATGTAGCTACCATATCTTAGTTATGTCAGATTCTCAATCGATTTGGTCACATTGTCTAAGTGTACTCCTGCTGT
>LOND01001257.1:63147-77466 GCA_014220965.1 Paragonimus kellicotti | reverse complement strand
GCTCTTGTGGGTCGCGAGGTTCGCACAGTTCATCAGGCCCTCATTCCGACGAATGAGCCAACGCAGGTGCCCGGCCCAAACTCCAACGACGGTTTCGCTATTGGAGAAGCCGTATACGCTCGTGACTATCGACCGGGTCACAATAACTGGACGGACGCAACCGTGAGCGCTCGTCACGGAAGAGTGCTGTATGACGTTTCCGTCAGTGGCACCATATGGAAACGTCACCGCAACCAGTTGCGCCCTCGCCGCGCGAACTCAACAACGACAGACGACCAGCGTCCGCTTCCGCTGGATATCCTGTTAGACACGTTCGCCATTCCGGACACAGACACTTCCACAGTTCCGTCGTCCACTGCCGAAATCGCAACCAACCTCCTACCCAGACGTTGGACTGACCGCAATAGACGCCCACATCGTCCTATGCAGCTGGACCCTCGAGCCAAGTGCTACGGATGATTGTCATCTCAAACGGGAGGTGTTGGGGAAAGTCTATTTTCCCAAAAAGGGTTTATTTTTCGAGCTATCTTCGAAAAATAAATTGTGATTTTGAATTTAATCTTTTCGCGCCACAACGTGCCAAAACTCAATTTTGGCGCACGTTTCTCCGGCGTCTCTGATTGGCCCATCCCACTTTTAATGCATCAATTAACGTGGGATTCTTCAAGGCTGTTCAGAGACTATATATGTAACGTGCGATCGAAACCAGCAGGCGCGCACAGGTTGAAGCCGTTTCAGTTTCCGTTTGTGTAAGTCGTGTGCATGGCTTACTGGGCCTTTGGCTCATGCTTGTCTGTATTGTTTCCTTTTACAGGATTGTTGTTGGAACCCCTCCTTCGGAAGAACGCTGTCCCCCGGTGTCTCCACGTTGCCCCAAAATCGGTCCGTAAGTGCGACGGACAATCAGAACAGAAGCGGCTGGCTTGCATGTTACAATATGCAGACGCTGGTCTGCAATGTTACCTTTGGTTAGAGAGCAAATACATTCTCGACTGAAGGTCAAGGTCTTCTGTGTTCTTCTGGGGTTTCTGGTTATCGTTACGCTCGGTGCTACGTGTTCGTGTTTACTATAGTCGTGCGCTAGACATTTATCGTTATCGTTGACCAGCGGGTCATAACAATCTGAATACATGCCCATTTCCACTAGTTACCCAGTGTTCTGTGACAATACCTCCCGCTAATTCGCCATATGACATGGATCAGTGCTTTCTAGGGCATTGAAAATGACAGGGTGAATTGTTGCGTAAAAGATTTTTAACTCGCCAATCGTGATGTAACAACATCCGACATGGCTAGTGGAACGCTCGGAATGTGTGACTTGGACAGTGGTGTGCATGACCGCGCTGTTGTCGCGCTTGTCTATCTCGTCGAATGACGAAGTGATTTATGTGTGCGTGTTAACATAATTCTGTTCACCAACCCATTGGTCCGTCTCAACTTATCTCTAATTCTTCCATGAATAGAAACAACTATTGTTTGCACATAAGATGTAGTAAAACAAATCGATCATTCTCCATCCTATAAGTTTATTAATTGAACAAAGCTCGCTAGGTTAACATAATGTTTGTCTTAACAGCTTTGTCATCATAGTTGTGTTTTCGCGTCGAATGTAAATTCCCCACGTACACAAACTTTTCCTAGAAGACGTAGCCGATGCGCAGTGGTGAACGGACAAAGTTGACTGTCAACAGTTTCTAATTCATACTTATATTAAATAGGCTGAGAGAAGAAAATCGTCGGCCAGATGGTTGGCCAGCACCCCTCTTACTCTAGACAAGCATGTGTCATTCCTATGAGATCAAAATACACACAGGGGACCAAAAGATTCTCTCAAATCAAGCCAGGTGAATGGCTAAAACTTGATCATGTACCCATGGTTGAGAAGTAAAAATCAAGACTAAATTATTCACCGCAGTTTCAATAAAACAACTATTCACATGGTCTACATTTATCAGGTCGTACTGTCGTCAGTTATAGCAATCACCTGACCAACTGTCAGTGGTACACTTTCAGACAACTAGTTGACAAAAACGACCGATATTTGATCCTGGGTCAAATTGGATGGCGATTTAAGTTGACAGATTTTTTTAAAAATCCTTAACAGTACCAAAAGTGAACTATGGAGTACGGATCCGTGGAATAGACCGGTAGTGGAAGTTTTTACACTTTAACTATATTTCTAGAGGTATGAAACAGTCTCATTGTGCATGCCAAGTTGCATTGCACGATAACATTTTCTATGCCAATTGTTATCGGCAACGAAAATACTAAAAAAAAATCGGCGGTATGGTTTGGCGTATGCGTTTTGATTAGGAAACACGAGTTCATCTTTCCTATCTGCACACACCGTCCTCCATACACATAAAGCATTTCTATCGCATCAGATGATAGGTTTGGTAAATTACAAGCAGACATCGACCCGTTTGTTCACAAAACTCTGCATCTCCTGTCGCCATATCACAAAGTAAACCATGAATCGACTGTTCGAAGCAGTGGGTTCCATTAAGCAACAATTCAACGTCTGACTTCAATTTGCCTTTTAATTGGTAATAGACGCAAGCGTTGATGTGGTTGTAAAGTCTCTGTATCTTAAGCTAACACCATGCAACTGTCACTAAAAAGTGTACACAGGGGCCGAGAACTGACCGACATACGTAAGTCGACAAACGGAAGTTGTTGTCGTTCACCACAACCGTCTATCTTCAAAGCTAAACATCATACTTGGATGACCACTACAAGTGAAACGCTAGTAAGCGCCCAACCTCAAAGGGAGTTTGATCATCTCAGATTTTTTTATACCTAAGTTCATCTTTTGGGTAATCCGGTGTTTCGACAAACCAGCCGGCAACGCCGTAATAGACTGCCAGACCAATTGGCCTGTTGAATTCACTGTGGGACAACTAGCGACAATGAGGGGCGTCTGAACTCAAACAACTTATTTCCAGTATCTAATCGATTTGACAACTTACCAAACCCAAGAAGTTAGTTATGGAAACACGGGAGTGATAAGACACAAACCGAGGGGGGCATAATTGAAACCATGGTGACAAAGTCGCTTTGATTTGTGGTTCTAGATGCATACAAACCATTTCCCTTCTTCTAAGTCTTTCCATAGTGTTTGATTTTGAGGGATTCGTCAGTTTCAGATGGTTTTAAAATGGTAACTTCATATCACAGCAACAAAGTGAGATAAACAAAGCACATGACCACGGTCAAGATGAAGCGTTGAACTCTATGACAAAAAATACTCATTACGAAACGAACCTTTTGATAAATCATGATCAACTGAACAGCAGGAAGTCCATAGAAGATGGAAATGATGATCAGGTACCTGGAAAAGTAAAATTGACGAACAGTTCAACAATGAGTATGAACAGACAATTACTCGACTTCTAAGAATAGAGGGTGGTGCACATTCATAACGAGCTCAGGAAGAAGCAAATGACTTATAAATAAGGGGACTATTCATCTATCAAAAGCATGTCAAAGTCCATCAGACGCGAGTTGAGTGATTGGAATTCTGTCCACACCAATACAGTACTACACGATAAAAGCTGCAATGAGATCTAGCAAATCATGAGAAGGCTGAATGAATTGAACGCTCCTGCCAAGGAACCGGTTGTCCATGTTGAAGGGTTTAGCTGTAAGTTCAACAGGATAACGAATAACCCCTTTGTAGCTCCAGCAGAGTTCTCGCTTTCAACTGATTGGTCTATTTCAATTGGAAACGTCATCTGTCTTCAAAGTACTTTTCCTAGCTGAAGTCCAACAAAGTAAGCGGACCAGGGAGCTCATCACCGATCATTCCTAAGGAATATGCGCAACTTCTGTGCCAACAACTAACTGACCTACTCACTCAGTGTCTCAGATAACGCGAAACTGCTGATTGTTGGAGCACGACACGGATGACACCCATTTCTAAGAAGGGAACGGTCAAATTTTAGTCAATCTCGTGTATATTTACAGAAATGAAAGTTTTTGAAAAGCTCATTCTTGCTCGAATAGAAATTCAGGTGAACATCACGGATGCTCGTTGGTTTCACTATTGTCGCCCAAGTCCAACTTTGGACATTATCTGTTGTTTAGTTCTATCGTCGCTTAATGAGAAATCAGGAGTCGCCCGCATGTTGCTTAGATTACATCGAAGCATTCTGAAGGATTGATGGAGGGACCCCAATTTAAATGTTCAAAGAATTGGGAATTTAAACTTTAACTGTCAAGTTTTTACTCTTTTACTTAACGAATCGAAGACATTTTACTCAGTTCGACACTCTTGTCTCATCAGCACACATCGCTGGCTCTGGTGTTGCACAGGGCGTAATCCACACCCTTTTCTTACTCTCACCTTGTACTGAATGCATAGCAGGGAACAACGACATAATTGTAATCAAATATGCAGTTGATGTGGTGTGGGCATCGAAAAACTAACTGGATTTTCTTTTCTCGTCCTGCTAAACAGTTTGTCCGAGCTATCAAGCTAGTCAGAGTCCTCACAATTTGTCTCTCAACACATTCACAGGTTGACATTGTGGTTCCGTTCATGAAAAGGAATCGATATGAGGAACTTCCCAAAGCATGTTCCTCCCTTCATGTAAATAATAGACCTTTACTTCGATTGCTTTCCGTCTGACATCCGGGAATTGCCTTTAATAACATGACACGGTCAGTTCATGTTATTGATGTTTCCATCAAAGTCCGAGGGCCATCGTTTTACGTCCGACGGTTAACTTCCTTCTCCATCCCCCACCACTTAATTTATTGAGATATGAATGTATTGTTCAACTGTTGTTTTCCCTGGTTTGTTGTCGAAAGAATTGACACTTTTGTCAAATTCCTAAAACATCCATTCCATTGCCGTGGTACTCTTCCCCGTAGACAATTCGTTGATTTTGTTGTTTCTCATCATTTCACAATGTGGGGAAGGACGATTTCTAGCAAAAATCCTATCTGAAACAACCCGCCCCTTATATTCGAATCGAAATTTACATTTCTCACTAGATCCGGGTGTAAACATTTATTTGTATAAATATGATCCTATCATTTTCTCACGTTTTTTCTTACTTAGCTCGACTTACATACAAACCCACCGTTCTTATTGTTGAAATAAGCAAAGAACGGAATCAACAGATTTATTGACAACTGATACGGACCGCGACCGTTTTCAAAGAGCTTCATGATCATTCTTGTGTGATTCAAGCGCACAGTCAGTCTCCTCTACTTGATGAATGGATGAGTACGTAAAAACCGAAAATAAATCTTTGCAAGGGATTCATATCTGAGCGTGTTTATTTGACCTTGACTTGGTCTCATCCTGTATCCAGACAAGCCTACCTTAACCAGACGTCCAACAACGTAGAGCAGTGAGTGGTGACAAACGCCAATGGAGCAATAAAAACCAACAACCAATCAGCGTTCACTAAAATGTTTCAAGTTTCTTCAAGTATCTGATTAAACATCGCTTTCCAACTTCATTGTCTACATTAGTGTACGGTTTCCGGATTTCGTCACCAAAATCATGATTGATCGAAGCAAACAATATTGGAAAGTGATATTTAAAGTGGTCAATATTGTTTACTACGTTCATTTCATCACTGGGAAATTTTTTTTACTTTTCTGAAAAATCTATGTATAATGGTTCATCACGTTCTTCTGCCATGCGAAAGTCACTAATTCAGGGCCGGTATGGCTGCTTGCAGTGCTGATCTGGCAAGCTGAAGGTGATCTAGTGTCCAACTAGATGAGACAAGCAATCAACCGCATTGTCATCTAGTATTGCTCATCCTATATCATATATGATATATATATTAGAGTATTATATATATCTCATCATATCGATTACACGGAAGTCCATGCCTGTAATTTTTAGATTTCTCGTAATGTATTAACACCATGTCCTCCGCGCTGATTTTACAGTCACTATTTTCTTGATGTTTCTCTTCAACTTATGAATGTTCAGGCTTGGTTTCTGATAAGAGAACAGATTTCCCTTTTCGGAAAACTTCTTACGAAGCCAAACCTTAGGCCGGGTCGTGTCTCAGTCGTCCTCCGCTCCTGCTCACTTATAATTATATGCTATGCTGTCAGGGCTTATTTAATACATAAGGAACGGGATGTAGGGTGACATCATGGTGACAGATAGTGCAAATCAACCAGTGCGCCGTGCGAGCTCTGCCTCGCGAAAGCCTTTCATCACCGGTGACAGGCCAGTCCGGAAACAGATTGCGGACCATCGGAATATGCATGACACATGTGTAGACTCCGAAACGACAACTACAGGGCGGCCACTTAATAATTCATTTTCACCATTCAACATTTACGGTTCTATTTCTGTGTCATTTTTAAGATGAACACGTTATGTTAGTGGAAAGTTGATTTGACATTCATTCAAAGTGTTAGTTGAAGTAGATATAGAGTTACAATGAAGCAAACAATACTATAAAGACAGCATTTGAGTAATCCATTTCACACTCACACCAAAACAGCATACGCCAGCACACGTGAGACAAACATGTGACACTGAAACACTATCTTTCACGCACATGTTCGACCAGGAATTTGGACACACAAGTGTGGGCAGGTGCCAGTTGTAAGAAACGATAAGTTAGGGAACAACGCGATATAACAGTCGACAAACTGGTCTCTAAATGGCAGGCAGTACAGGAAGAGAGAAAGCTATATCTGGTCTGCCACGTCTGCACCTCAGCATACTGGAGGCCGTCAAACAATCTTAGAACTGAAGATGTGCTATCGATCGTTTCCCAAGAATTACCTCTCCACATATTACCATACCAACAGTAAATGAAGAGTCAGCTTGACGAACTTTCAATGATCGAGGTTTCCGTATTGAATGTCTGATGCGAGAGCAGACAATTCAGGAGTTTACATCATAGCGTGGACTGAATCAGTCGTGAGCAAAACAGTCGAAGGATGACAAGGGTCCCATTTCGCCAGTTACGAACACATACCGCTGTGTTAAACAAGTGGAGGGAACTCGTGTCTTACAGAGATCAAAGTGAGAATACGTTAACTTTAGTACTGAGAACAATTTCAATCTGATTGACAATGATGACGCACCACTGGCAATTATTTCAAAAGGATAAGATGTGCTCGTTAGGAGAGCCAGTAGCAGGCAGTCAGTGCTTAGCTGAGACGTCCAAGCATACAGCGGCTGGAGAAATTAATGTATCTAAGTAATGGGCAAATAGCCCGATGCTTATTCAGAAGGTCCACTTAATCCCACCAAAGTCGGAGCGGAAAGTAGGATTTTAGCAAACAATGCCGAAATCCACCGTTATGGTTAGCAAAGATTTGGCAACTCCTTCACGGGTACATATTCGAATGACCACCTAAACGTCTTGATTGTAACTGTAACTGAAAATATTCAACAGGTATATCACTCGACCGTATGCAGTGTGTGAAGATTCACGCCGTTTATAGCGCATGCATGGATGTAATTACTCTGACAGTAGAAAAATCCTGAGGGTCCACTTGGGATCATTCATACCAAGAAGAGGTATCTAAACAATGCATGTCAGAGTCCCAGCGAATGAGGCATTAGATCTTCTGGGTTGCCCGACGCGTCAAATGGTCCATCAGAGATTTGCCACAGTGACTGCTTCAACTTTCATCATTGACTCATAAAGAACAAACGGATGTCGGCCTAGTTTTCACTACTACGACGTGCAATGATTCCATTTAGTCATATAGAAGAAATGAACAACTTGCACAAAGTAACTGAAATAAGTTGGATGGTCATACGGTTGTCTCGGAATGAATACTCACAGAGGTTAAATCCCCTTGGAAGATCCTCCAAAACACTGTCGCTTTCTACGGGCAGAGGAGTCGACACAAAACTATGGAAAACTGTTAAGCCAAAGAACAAAACGACGAGGTAGCAGCCGGATACAACTCACCAAAAGTAAAGTACATATTTCCGATTCAGGGTGGTGTAACGTTTTCGAGAAAGGTCAGAAACATGTAGCATAAGCTGAAACAAAGGGAATGCAAAAAAAAATCAACAAGCCGTTTTGAGTCCTGAGTAAGCACTGGCACATTAAAAAGTAAGTCAATTTGACAATGACCACACATTGACTCACATTACGCTGCGATCCTGAAACACTCTCCGATTGTGAAACAGAGTTGGCAGGCTGCGCAGGTTAAAGCATTATTGTCACTAACAGGGACTGCAACACAATTCGTGGGCTCGCCATTCCTCAGTGTTTGATCACGACAATCTGAAGGTAGTCGTTGTGCCGAACCAAATCTTGCACTGTTGCCTCGGTTAACCAGAGTGGCTTCTGAGCCAAATGAGCAGGTTCCAGATGAGTAAACTGTCGCACCAGGTGGGCCAACAAAATCCATCGTTTCCAGATGTTCTTCATCATCAGATGAACTGAACCAACCATGTTTCACATGTGTATCTGAAGGAATTTGTTTCTCAGCAGTTAAACGACCACGAGTAGAAAGCGAACCGGTGTGAGAATCTGCTCGCCGCGCACCAGTGGCACGTGACGTGCAGGCTATCGGTAAGGGTAACGAACCTTGGGACCGACCAACCGCAGTTAGGTACGGGTGCCTGGAACTACCACCCGTTATCAAACAGGCTGTAGTACCGGAAGCATTATTCAGCACAGGATTACTCCCACCCATTACCTCTGCGTTCCCATCCAAAGGGCCTAAAGGATAATGGGAAGAAGTTCTGACACAACTGGGAACAATCATAAAGAGGGCAATCAAGAATCACACACACTAAAAACGTCAACTGAGTTAACAGGGTAAGTAAAGACAACGTAGAAAGAGAAGAGTACAACGAAAGTTTATGGGATTCATGCGGGTGAAAAACACGGACAAACATTGAAACGGATTAGCACAATATAACAACACACTATTAACACCCAAAATAGGTTAGTATTCAGTTAAAAAACCAAAGGATATTCCGTGTAAAACACAGCAAACAAATGGGCCATTAGGGCACTATTGAAGATTCGGATCACCGGGTACCTGTATGAGGCGTGTGCAAGGCAGTAGTTGCCTCCGAAGTGCTCCCGTAGTTGTGTACAGTGCTTGTCTGGATCAAACTCTGGGAAGCCGGGGCGCTGTTGCACAAAGCTGTTAAAGAGCGTGTGAAAAGAGTGGAACGCGAACTGACTGTGACAGTATCGACCGCAAAGTCAGAAAAAAAACCTGGCACAACAAATGGGACAAGTATGCGTCTTAACTTAGAGCCTCAGTTTCGAACAACTTGGGAGTGGAAACTATATTGTACGGATCAACCTATCCACCAGGCCGATCGAATCAACGAACTTGACCACCCATCTCAGGAAATGCTCACACAAGTAGTGGTCAAGTGAACAAGAACCTTGGTTCGAATGTTTCCGGATCGTGTCTGAGTCTGATTAGAGCTGAGTGACCCTCGTGAAGTCAAAAACTAAGCTTCGAGCAAAATCTATTGTAGTCTAAAACAAAACTGTATTTATAATCAGCGCTTGAACCTCTTGATCATCCTGTTGGTCAAGCGTCACTGGTTGATGGCTTGCCTGATCCCGTCGGATGGAGTGTCCATTGTCCAGTGTCTACAATGTTGATTTTCTATCCAAGTTCAAGCGGTGGTAACCCATTTGTGATACACGGTCATAATAGCATTTTTGTCGAAACATTCGTTTCTGGAGATGCTTGTGCCATAGGGTAGACAGATTCATCAACGGGTGAAGTAGAGCACTTGTTGCAGAAAGTAGTGTTCGCGTTCTTCGACCAAGCAAGTGCTGCATTGGGTTAATTTCGATTTCCAGTAATGGCGTGATTCATCTTTCCAGTAGCATAAGATAACGATCATTAATGGGCATTCTTGGCTGTGGACAACAATCGTTTAGCATCTCTTACTGCTAATTCTATCTCCTACTCCAGCGGCTAACATCTGGACTGGTAAACCGACGCGTGAACTTGAATTTTCGACAAAAAGCTCGAATTTCTGCGCTAAATAATGATGGTTAATTATCAGGTACCGGCTCCATAAGCAACACCGTAGCTTGTTCTCTAGGGATTGTGCAGCAATCCGACCATAAAGAAGTGGCCGAAGTAGTCCACTGTTAGCATGCAGTCTTCGGCGTTATGAATAACTATACTGATCGCCAATTTCTGCTAAGGACTTTCCTACACTTCATGCGTCTTGTGTAGAATAATGAGAGGACGATTTTTCGGAGCAACCGGGAACGCACACTCCAGTTTGCTGAGGCTTTGGCTATCAAACGTCACAGTCCCCCTGTGTTCAAAAACAATTTGTGTTGACGCTGCGGCTACCCTGGTAGTCGGCATTCCCACAATTTTGATTTCCAGTTTTTGTGTCCGTCTGTTTAATCCCTTAAGCCATGACTTCCGTCTGTGGAATTTTGACTCGTTTAAAATTAGTTACATCCATGTGTGATCAGAATGTACGAAATGTTACTCCGGAGAACATCACATGAATTGCGTCTTCTCATTATTCTATGCAAGTTTGTCAAGGGAACAAACTGTTTTAAACTCCATGCTTCACCATCGGTTCTTTTATTTGGCGACCGTCATACATTCGGCAGACTTGCACAACTGGATATATAGTTCCAGAACTGACTCGATAAGCAAGGTCAAAACTTCAGTTCGTCAACACTTTCGACATAAATATCCATGCCTAAGTGAGCACGGTGAATTTGTTCCGACACAGAATGTTGTATTAACTTTGAGACCAGTATGTTGCTTGCTCTGAAGATTAATCAACCCTGTACCGTTAGGTCTGTTGTCTTCAGGTCATCTGTTCATGACAATATTATGAAGCGAAGTACAGCCGATAGCTTCTGCCGTAAAATGTTTTATCTGCTGGAGGGTTTCTTTCGTAACAGCGACATTTTTGTAAGATTAACGACGTCTGGATCAAATTGCGCTCCATCGAGTTTTGGTGATAAGCACTTGAATGCGTGTCAATGAAATACATTTTCGACCCAGGTTAGTAGGCGATTTTCATAGCTTACTTATGAAAACGGATAAGCATTCGATGCAGACATCGTAGAGCTACGTACAGTGGCTCGCCACAATTACTACCAAAGGTCTGTCGTCTGTACTTATCGTGCTTTTCCTTTGTATCTTAATCAGCTAACACCATGCAACTGTCACTAAAAAGTGTACACAGGGGCCGAGAACTGACCGACATACGGAAGTTGTTGTCGTTCACCACAACCGTCTATCTTCAAAGCTAAACATCATACTTGGATGACCACTACAAGTGAAACGCTAGTAAGCGCCCAACCTCAAAGGGAGTTTGATCATCTCAGATTTTTTTATACCTAAGTTCATCTTTTGGGTAATCCGGTGTTTCGACAAACCAGCCGGCAACGCCGTAATAGACTGCCAGACCAATTGGCCTGTTGAATTCACTGTGGGACAACTAGCGACAATGAGGGGCGTCTGAACTCAAACAACTTATTTCCAGTATCTAATCGATTTGACAACTTACCAAACCCAAGAAGTTAGTTATGGAAACACGGGAGTGATAAGACACAAACCGAGGGGGGCATAATTGAAACCATGGTGACAAAGTCGCTTTGATTTGTGGTTCTAGATGCATACAAACCATTTCCATTCTTCTAAGTCTTTCCATAGTGTTTGATTTTGAGGGATTCGTCAGTTTCAGATGGTTTTAAAATGGTAACTTCATATCACAGCAACAAAGTGAGATAAACAAAGCACATGACCACGGTCAAGATGAAGCGTTGAACTCTATGACAAAAAATACTCATTACGAAACGAACCTTTTGATAAATCATGATCAACTGAACAGCAGGAAGTCCATAGAAGATGGAAATGATGATCAGGTACCTGGAAAAGTAAAATTGACGAACAGTTCAACAATGAGTATGAACAGACAATTACTCGACTTCTAAGAATAGAGGGTGGTGCACATCATAACGAGCTCAGGAAGAAGCAAATGACTTATAAATAAGGGGACTATTCATCTATCAAAAGCATGTCAAAGTCCATCAGACGCGAGTTGAGTGATTGGAATTCTGTCCACACCAATACAGTACTACACGATAAAAGCTGCAATGAGATCTAGCAAATCATGAGAAGGCTGAATGAATTGAACGCTCCTGCCAAGGAACCGGTTGTCCATGTTGAAGGGTTTAGCTGTAAGTTCAACAGGATAACGAATAACCCCTTTGTAGCTCCAGCAGAGTTCTCGCTTTCAACTGATTGGTCTATTTCAATTGAAACGTCATCTGTCTTCAAAGTACTTTTCCTAGCTGAAGTCCAACAAAGTAAGCGGACCAGGGAGCTCATCACCGATCATTCCTAAGGAATATGCGCAACTTCTGTGCCAACAACTAACTGACCTACTCACTCAGTGTCTCAGATAACGCGAAACTGCTGATTGTTGGAGCACGACACGGATGACACCCATTTCTAAGAAGGGAACGGTCAAATTTTGGTCAATCTCGTGTATATTTACAGAAATGAAAGTTTTTGAAAAGCTCATTCTTGCTCGAATAGAAATTCAGGTGAACATCACGGATGCTCGTTGGTTTCACTATTGTCGCCCAAGTCCAACTTTGGACATTATCTGTTGTTTAGTTCTATCGTCGCTTAATGAGAAATCAGGAGTCGCCCGCATGTTGCTTAGATTACATCGAAGCATTCTGAAGGATTGATGGAGGGACCCCAATTTAAATGTTCAAAGAATTGGGAATTTAAACTTTAACTGTCAAGTTTTTACTCTTTTACTTAACGAATCGAAGACATTTTACTCAGTTCGACACTCTTGTCTCATCAGCACACATCGCTGGCTCTGGTGTTGCACAGGGCGTAATCCACACCCTTTTCTTACTCTCACCTTGTACTGAATGCATAGCAGGGAACAACGACATAATTGTAATCAAATATGCAGTTGATGTGGTGTGGGCATCGAAAAACTAACTGGATTTTCTTTTCTCGTCCTGCTAAACAGTTTGTCCGAGCTATCAAGCTAGTCAGAGTCCTCACAATTTGTCTCTCAACACATTCACAGGTTGACATTGTGGTTCCGTTCATGAAAAGGAATCGATATGAGGAACTTCCCAAATGCATGTTCCTCCCTTCATGTAAATAATAGACCTTTACTTCGATTGCTTTCCGTCTGACATCCGGGAATTGCCTTTAATAACATGACACGGTCAGTTCATGTTATTGATGTTTCCATCAAAGTCCGAGGGCCATCGTTTTACGTCCGACGGTTAACTTCCTTCTCCATCCCCCACCACTTAATTTATTGAGATATGAATGTATTGTTCAACTGTTGTTTTCCCTGGTTTGTTGTCGAAAGAATTGACACTTTTGTCAAATTCCTAAAACATCCATTCCATTGCCGTGGTACTCTTCCCGTAGACAATTCGTTGATTTTGTTGTTTCTCATCATTTCACAATGTGGGGGAATGGACGATTTCTAGCAAAAATCCTATCTGAAACAACCCGCCCCTTATATTCGAATCGAAATTTACATTTCTCACTAGATCCGGGTGTAAACATTTATTTGTATAAATATGATCCTATCATTTTCCACGTTTTTTCTTACTTAGCTCGACTTACATACAAACCCACCGTTCTTATTGTTGAAATAAGCAAAGAACGGAATCAACAGATTTATTGACAACTGATACGGACCGCGACCGTTTTCAAAGAGCTTCATGATCATTCTTGTGTGATTCAAGCGCACAGTCAGTCTCTCTCTTGATGAATGGATGAGTACGTAAAAAACCGAAAATAAATCTTTCGGGGTTCATACTGCGTTTTATTGACTTGACTTGAGTCTCATCCTTGTATCTAGACAAGCCTACCTTTAACCAGACGTCAACAAGTAGACAGTGAGTGTGACAAATGCAAATGAGCCAATAAAAACCAACAACCAATCAGCGTTCACTAAAATGTTTCAAGTTTCTTCAAGTATCTGATTAAACATCGCTTTCCAACTTCATTGTCTACATTAGTGTACGGTTTCCGGATTTCGTCACCAAAATCATGATTGATCGAAGCAAACAATATTTGGAAAGTGATATGTAAAGTGGTCAATATTGTTTACTACGTTCATTTCACCACTGGGAAATTTTTTTTGCTTTTCTGAAATCTATGTATAATGGTTCATCACGTTCATCCTCACGAAGTCACTAATTCAGGACGGTATGGCTGTTTGCAGTGTGATCTGGCAACCTAAGGTGATAGTGTCCAACTAGATTAACAGATCAACCGCATTTCATCTAGTATTCTCATCCTATATATATATATATATATATATATATATATATATATATATATATATATATATAT